>PVJX010014681.1:0-44334 GCA_004027295.1 Dolichotis patagonum | reverse complement strand
TTTTAAAAAAAGAAAATGGCAAAAGGATTTGGTAGAGATAAAGCTACACTAAGAAAGATTAATAACCCAGTGAGTAACTTTAATTTAAATGATTAAGTTGTAAGAGAAGTGTCAGTTTTGGAATCAGGACAGTGTGGAGTTGCCAGCGCTACTCTCTAGCTTACTCCTAAGTGTGACATTGAGTCATCCATCTAGATGGATTTGATCAGTGTTTGACTTCTTGGGTTTTAAAGTAAGTGATGGTCCAATTGCTTGGACTGTGTCACTTTTCAAACCATAGGATGTTTTGTGTTCTTTGGTAATGCTCCAAAGGAAAATTTAAAATAATAGTTGTGATTATGGGCAAAACAGGGAATATAAACTGGAAATGAGGAAAAGGACAAGATGATGAGTATCCTATAGCCATACAATTCTGTTGTCATAATTTTCAAGCTAGACAAACTGAACACATATGTAAATGGCTGAATCTGCTTTTAGAGTTTGTCTTTAAAATATTATGATGTTCTCTTTCTGCATTTCCCCAGACTATGGCAGTTATAAAGCCGTAGTTCTCTTTATTTGCCTTTTCTTTCCTTTGGTTCACACTTTAGAGGGGTTTTCAAATCCAGTCTCCTTTGCCTTTCCCTACACAGCGTCACACTGAGAAGCAGGCAGCTTTATCACACTCCAAGAATTTTTAAGAAAGCTTACAACATGGAAGGTGCTTTACTATAAATCTTAGAGGATTTGCTTTTTCTTTCTTCTTCTTCTTCTTCTTTTTTTTTTTTTTGCCTTTTTCAAATCAGGAAATTACAAGTGAATCATAAACAGAACTCATTCCAAGAAGGATTATCACTAAATTTAGGACCAACTATGTATTTATGAACTAGCTTAAAATAGTACCACATTAAAATATCTTCTATGAACAATAGTGTGAACATATGTAAACATAGCTCCTAAAAATGCATTACCCCTGTGAACTTTAATCATAATCTCCTTTATTCTGAGGAATAAACAAGGACTTTATAAAAGGTGTTGATTCATGATTTGGAAGCACTTTTTGAAATACAAAGTCAGAGTAGAACTCTCAGCATAAATCACAGGACTGCAGGCCTTGATTATCATAATATTCTGCCTGAGTCTCCGGTTTGTATGTGGTGAGAATCTCCCGTGGAAATATTTTTTTCCATCATTGACATTTACAAAGCAAGTTATGGCCACAGGGGGCGGATTCCTACAGTGCCTTTGTGCATACAAAGAAAAATTGCCTGTGCAGTGTCAACTTAGACACACCAAGCTTGTCTTCTCAAATTGGAAGGATCATGCCACAAACATTCTGCAGAGGCATTCTCTAGATAGTAATAATTATAACTAACATTTGCTTTGTCTTTTATGATTTGCAAAGTGCTTCTAACTCAAGATGTCATTTCAGAAGTTCTCAGGGTGGGCCTTGTGGAAGGAGAAGAGAGAAGACAGCCCAATTGACCATTATTTCCAACTACCTAGTTGCAATGAATCCCTCCAGATAAGATTCTCTGGAAAGTATTATAAATTATGGCCCTTATAATATTCTAAGTGCTGCCTTTTTAGAGCCTATTTGTTTCATGAATAACCAATGAGTTATTATTATGTCAGAATCAGTTTGAAAAATTGAGTGCTAATTAAAATTGAAAATATTTTTAGAACTAACTAGGAATCTATCTTTCATTTTGGCTTCACATTCAGGACATGTTAATATTGCAAGCCTTTTGAGCAAATACTAAAGTGTGTGCATTGCTATATATTCAAAAATTATATTACTTTAATATATTTAGTGAATATTTAAATGTTTTTTTGGTAAATGCCTCCCATTTTTAAAAACCTACAAAGATGAATAAAGTCTGTGACCTCTAAAGCCTATACTCTTACTATAGAATGTGCACATAATTCTTATAATGTAAAATGCCAAAGGTCCAGATAGATGAAGAATTATACTCTATTTCTTGAGTAAATAAAATCAGAGCTACCGCCACAAAGTCAGGTTTGATCCAGGCTTTGATGGGCTTTGGAAGGATGAATGGAAAAAGATTTTCCAAGGGATGGAAACAGCATGAAAGATGGGGAATACAGGGTGACAAAAGTGGTAAGTTACCCATTAATGTAAGCTTTCCATTATGGTGGAAACACAAATGTATCATATTAGCGAACCTTGTAACATTCTTGCATGGCCCTGACATTTTTTTCTGTGCATAAACTAAAAAAAAAAACCTCAAATAAAACTTAAATTTATACATATGCCATATTGTGACATAGAATCATATACACATGCATATATATTCAGCTCTGAATCTATAACTGTATGTGCTATAAACTCATACACCTATTTTGTAGTTATTATTCTGTAGCTATTATCTTTCTTTTATTGTAAAGAAACTTTTCTTATAGTAGAAGTAATCTAGTTTCTTAAATTATTATAGCAAAAAGAATAAGCAACCAAAAATCAAACAACCAAAATAATTATCATTCATATTTCATATATATTCTAGTTGTGTATATACATCTATGTTTTAATATATTAGAAACATTCTTCTTCATTAATCATTCTCTACAAGTATTTACTTTGTTGCATGGTCTTCTGTTAGATATAAATGCTATGATATATTTATCTCATTTTCTATTGTTATTCACCTGGGTGATTTATGGTTTTTCTCTTAAAAATGGAACTGTTAATGACCAGTTTTACAAGCAAACCTTTATACCATATATCCATGAATATTTTCTTAGGCTAAATATTTAGAAGTATCATTCTATGGTGGGATGTGTTTGTGTGTGTGTGGTCTAATTCTATTTCAGAAATTTTTACCTTTCTGACTCTCACTTGCAGTAAAGCTACATTACATCTCAAAGAAAATGATACAGTATCTCTGGAAGATGGAATAGTCTGAAACATAGCACATCTTTGACATTTAGGCAGAGACATTAAATCATAAAGACCTCTGCGTAGGGAGTCCTCCAGCTGATGTATCTTTCACCCAGAAAACTCCTCCTTTATCCATGAATAAGCATCAGTCGCTATTCTCTGCATCACAGATTCTTCTCCATTATACCCTTAGCCTTGAAAAAACTTTTATCTACTCCTAATATAAGCCATCTGAAAAGCTAAGATTTGCTGCTATTTTTCATTATGCTGAGACTGATCACAGAGGCATACTGTAGCAATCACAGATACTAACCAGGCGTTAAGTAAGGGCAATTTCATTACAAGTGCATGCTTGCATTTTATGCCCCTTAATCACTGGTACTGCTCCCCCAAGCAGCACGTACTCCCAGCTTGGATTTTGACAATACCTTCTTTGTCAGAGGAATGCTGCAAGGAGGGTGAGAGAGAGACACTTAACACCAGGAACAATTCCCTCTCACCGACGCTAAGGCAGTTTCAAAAGCCTCTGTGTGCATTTATACATGCACCATCGGCACACACAGCCTTACTCGAAACAGCAATGTTAATGCAGGTCACGGTCCTGGCTGGCTCCGTGGTTTTATGTTTCCACAGCCTCTGGATGTTTAATGAGTTTCCTTTTCTGCCCACCTCTTCCGAAAGCCTACCTACTTGTGCTGAGGCCCAGGAGACAGTGGAAAATGTCCAAGATTCAAGATTCATTCACTGGTCTATCTGAGAAGTCTGAATGACCCGCTTGCTACACTGTGCTTCTTTCTCAAAGTGCTTATTAACCTGGAGTCACAATTATTGAGCAAAGATCATAAATTAAAGTAGATTAATGTAGTAGAAAATGTCTGACCTACCAGAAATATAGTCAAATAGAAATTTCTGAACTAGAGTGATAAAGGAATCAATTGCATGGTTAGTGGTTGATTAAACTGAACTCCGAAGTATTTTCCTGGCATAGTATTTACCGAGAATTCTTATTTGAGGTTAGTTCTAAATTGGTACATGCCAACTATTGTGAACACTCTTTGAAACCATGTTAGCCTAATTGTGCTTTAAGTGGGAGGCTTCTTTGTTGTAGGTATTGGATGGTGGGAAAAACGAATCCCCTGAGGATGTGTGATTAACCACACAAGGTAGACTATGTGAAACAATGGTCCAGCAATTCCTATTCACAGAGGGGCTGTGCCCCAGCAGCATAACAAGCGTCAACCACTCATAGTAAACCCTGGTCCCATCAGAATGGACATCAGGCATAAAGAGCCAGTACCTATTTAGGCTGATGCGCCTGCCGGAATATCAGCCCGGCTTGTGTATGCATGTGTAGATACTAAAAGCAACATTCATTAATGAGTAGCTGCCATATGCCAGGTACTTATGCTACACACCGGGATTGCAAAATAGGCATAGAAAAATGTAACAGCAGTACAGCAGCATCGTACTGGAAGGAACGGAAATAATAGTGATATCTACCATTTAACGAGGCTTTACTAGCACTAAAGGATACTCTTAAAGTTTCCTTGACTAGTCTCAGTAGCCACAAAATACATTATGATCAGATTATGAGGATTATCTGACTGAAACTTTGAAATATTGAATACCTTGCTCAAATTGCTCAGAGGACCTGTACCAGGGTTGGAATCTGAAGCACTATTTCTTCTAAGAGCCCAATAGTCTCTCTGTTGCCTCACCTTGGAAAATTGTAGTTTTTGGCTCTGCCTTTAATGGGTAACTTTGTCTCTTCAGTCTCAACATTACATGAGTCTCGTTATCATAAGATCAGGATAATAATATTTTTCTAAGGTGTAGCGCAGATGAGTTTAAGAGGGGAAATGAGATAATGTGAAGGAGAACACTACTCAGGGGGTGTGGGTAGGTCAAGAGTTATGCCTGCGTGCATCGTGTTCAATACAAGGCTCTGCGTGTACCAAGTGCTCAGTACAGTATAAATGCATGTGTTGTGGGACAACTGGAGTGACCCCCTTTGAATGCAGAACAAATGCTGCAACTTTGATTATATCGAGACTTATTTCCTTATACTGATATGTACAGTATATATACCTACAGAGCTGGCTATGGTATTTCCTTTTTCTCTTCAATTGGCTCTAAGCATTGCAAATAAGGCTAGCTGAGGTACTGGTATGTAATCTCTAAAGTCATCAGACGGTCTCCTGTTTCCTCACATAGTGCTCACTGTAAAAGATATGAGCACAGTGGGATGGTAGAGCCAGTCAGCTCCAGGAATGTCAACTGGGTATGAGCCTCAAGGTAAAGAGGCTGTGACTCCCCAGCACAAAAGTTTACATATCGGAAACCGAAAAAACAGCCTCCTAAAATAATTCAGTTGCTACCTTAATTAAATTATGCAAATTGATCCTTCTGCATATCCTTATCTCTGCATTTTGCAGAGATGCTTTTTTCCCCTCCCTGGCCAGCCAGCTCAAGTTACTCATGTAATTCCAGCCATCCTCACTGTCACTCATCCTCAAGCCATCCACTTCTTCACAAGGTAATAAATTCTGGGAGAGGCCTAGGATCAGGGCCTTTGTCTGCACATCCTTATAGAGATTGGACTTAGGACCCCTTGGCTGCTCCTTGGTATCTTTACTCTCACTGTGGGTTGCATTGATGGTGGTAGATTGGAATTCCTGGGATTCCAATAACGTCTCAGTGGGATTACAAATATAACTTCTTGGCTTGTGAGGAAAACTGAAAAAGGGATTACAATACTTAGATAATTGTACTCAATATTTGGGATTAAAGTATGTGTACTATTCTCAGTGCCTGCTTCATTAGTAGAGCATGATCCCATCTTGAGAAGTTTGTAACTTAGGTGTTTAGACAATATTGGTACATCAAACACCGAACAATATTTCACGATAACACTGCTGAACAGGTGGCACAGTCATCAACTCTGAGGGATCCTTGAAGTAAGAGTTGTGGGCATCTAAGAAAGCAAATTTCACATGGGACTTCCCTCAAGGCTAGAGGGGGCAGATAGATCAGAGCTGTGGATATATGGAAAAAAGGGAAGGCCATTTCTAAAAGGAGAAATGCATGACCAAAGGTACAGAAGTGGGAATGGGAAGTTTTTTGGAAATTGGTAAATGAATTTCTTTTTCTATATTACAATAGCTATTTTTGATAACACAAAATGGCAGGAAGGGTAAACATTAGCGAGTCAGGCAGACAACATCACTTAAAGCAAAGACACCCACATAAATAAACTTGGTGCTTCCAAGAGTATAAAAAAAATGCCGAAGAATCCCTCTTGTTTTCTCAGAACAGTCCTCTTTGGTGGGACTATATCTAAAAATACCAAACATACATTTAAAAATGATTAAGTTTGTTAAAATAACAAACCAAAAGGCCTGCAAAATACTATTTAGAGAAATGGCCAATTTGGACTCAGTGCTCTTAGCCCTACAATTATTTCAATTTTCAATTATAACATTTATCTTGCTTTTTAGTTACACTAGTTGTTTTCTTTCTCTATTTCCTGCATGACCTTGCAATTTTTGTCTTATTGAACTTGTGTGTGTGTGTGGGTATGAGTGTGTGAGAGATTTAGGGGTTGAACCCAGGATCTTTACCCTGCGATATATCCCCAGGTCTTTTGTTGTTGTTGCTGCTGCTGCTGCTGCTGCTGCTGTTGTTTGAGTCAGGGACTCACAGAGTCTCTAACTTCCTCATGCTGACCTCAAACCGAGGCTCCCAGCTCAGACTCCCAGAGAACTAGGATCATAAGAACACACCAGTGCACCTGGCTTTTTTTCTTATTGGTCTTTGTATTTCCAGCATTTAGTACCTGACACAGCGTATATGTTCAGGATATTTTGGGTGAATTAATGGATGAAAGACTTGAACTAAGTTGCATTTAGTTCAAAACACTGACACTTTCTCTAGCACTTTATTGAGAATGAATCACATTGTTGGCCTGAATAAATAATCCATGTGCTTGGGCATGAAATGTTTAACTAGCAAAACCCAAATCCTGTAGCCACTGGGACATTTTGGTCATACATCATAGGAAGTATAGTAGCATAATCAATAACTTCTGTGCAGGTCAGACACTTTTTTTTTCAAGTAAATTCAATCTCTAAATTGTTCTATTCTAGGCAAAAAGCCAGGGCGTATTCTCACCATGACTTTAGCACAAAGAGTGCATAGAATAAGGCAAACAGGGAGACAGGCAGAAAGATTTCCTCAAGTAGAGGCAAGAGGCGCATTGGATGTTTTGGAATTAAATAAGTCTATTTAATAGTCAGTGAGAAACAGGAGGACGTTCACTGCTTTCACTGGGAAGAGAAATTTCTCCTTTGCATGCCAGTCCTGCTGTAAGACCATTTGAAAAAACAGAGCAGCTAAGGCTATAGAAGGAAAAAGACATGCAGGACTATTGGAATCGTCGGCCAAGTTTGGCCAGTTTATTTATTTTTTTCCAATTTCTAAGGGAGAAAAATTGGAGTCCACATCAGAAATGTACATGAAAGTATGCAAAAATACAAACATTCCCTCACAATTGTACAGTCCATAGAGTTTGCTCATTATTTATAGTATGCATTCCACAAATTCTCACTGAATTCTTCTGTGATCTTTATTGAATACTGAGTTAAAATTCAGGGATTGTCATGTTGGTGTTGGGGATTGCATCCATATGACTCCGTCTGCTTCTCTACCTCATCCTTAACTTTGCTTTGAAATGGGCTTGAAAACAAAGAAAATCCCAAAGTTACATCATATTAGTCACTAGGCCAACTGATGGGTGATTTGAAAATACCTCAGAGAAATTACTCTGAGGCACAGTCTATGTTGTCTGGATTAAAAATACTCTGAATGATGCACCTGAGGCCCGAGATGTTACTCTGTAAAAAGAAATTACGAGCAGCAGGATTGGAGACGGTAACTGACGTGCTCCCTCTGCTATGAACTTCACCACAGAGATTCTGAAGTTGTACTTCTATTTCTACATCACAAAGTGGGCCGCGGCAATGGATATGGCTCCACATGCAAGTACACTTGGGGTCTGTGTTCTGCATGCTGTCCCTAGAGGTGGAAACCAATTATTGATTCATTCACTTATTCATTAATTCGGTTTTTAATCATTTGACAAAGATGTTCTAAATTCCCTTGTATTTAGTACTAGAGTGACACTGATATGCAGGATAGACTTGATCTCTGTTCTTATGGAAGAATAGCTGAACAATGAAAAAGAATCACAACTAAACACAAATAAAAATAAGTGTGAGTGATACTTTACTAGGAGAAAAGGAGGTACAATGGAGAAAATATATTTGGGGATTTGAGAATAGAAATTAGGGATGAGGAAAACTTTGTAGGAATTGATAGCTATAAATTTTCAAATTCAAGGCAATTTTAAAAAAGCATTGAGGGTATGACAAGCAAGGGAAAGGAAACATGAAAATGGGCTTTTAATGAATTTTATGGCTTAATTTCAAGTCCATATTCTCAGAAACATTTGGAGCCACACCCTCAAAATTGTTATTGAACAAAACCTTGACTAAGAGCTCTGCATATCAACATGTGCTTCATTTGTAGACGGGAAACACAAAGATGGCAACAAAAGAAACATCACAACCCCGATGCACTGACACAACAAATATTTCCTGAGATCAAGCATGTTGCAGGCATGTTCTTAATACTAAGCATACACCAGAGAACAAAATACAGCTCCTGTTCTCCTGTGCTTTTATGCCAGTGGGAAGAGATATAGAAAACCAATGTGTGTGCCAACTGGTAGTTAGTGAAAGGAAGAAAAACAAAACAATAAAGCGGAGTAAAAGGGAAAAGAATGACAGGGGCTGAGGTGAACATGAAAGACTTACACTGGGAAGTTTGAGGCCTTGTCTGAGTTAAATGCTGAGTTAGTCATGTGGATAACTGAGAGAAGCCATCCCAACCTGAGAGAATTATATTTGCAAAACTTCCAAGGTAACAGTGTGTGGTCATATTTGATAAACAAACACTAAAGGGGCTACTGTGACTCATGCAGCAAGAATGGGGCAGGAAGTAATAGAACCTGTGCGCAGAGCATCCAGAGCAGAAGCCAAGGACAAGCACACACAGGCTCTAGAGCACTTGGTTAAGTACAAGAAGACATGAGAAGACTCAAGTGTATGAACAGGGTGGATGCAGATAACAGAATCACCGTGGGTACTGGGTAACCCAGGGAGAGGTGGAGACAAAAATGTGGATGGTGGGAAATCTGTTAGGAGATTGTACCAGTTATCCACAGTTTTATCACGGTGGCCTGCTAAAGGAACAGGTAACAAAAGATGGTTGGATTCTTGTGAATGTGGAGCCTTAGGATTTGCAGATAGGTTGGAAATTAGTTGAAGGAGAGGATGAAAGAACAACACCAGTGCTTAGGAGTTACTTTCATTGAGATGGGGAATCATTGTGTCAGGCAACATGAATATGTTTTAGGCAAAATGACACACATTGTCAAAGCATTCTCAAAATAGGCTATTATTTTCATTGGTTCTAAGATGTTCCTAATGGTAAACATCTTCTAAGATATTCTAAGTTTGGACCGCTATGAAATTACGAGAACCTATGATGCTTGCATATTTTTTAAAACAAGGCTGTAGTTTTCCTATATAAGAACAATCAGAGACATTTTTCAGAATTAATTAGCATCTGATAGATATTATTTACTTACACTTATTGAAATATTGAAAAATGAAGGAATAAATAAATATATATGATCTTCCTATTTGAAATTTGATACCTTCTCTGATGCTGAGTGATTCTAATCACCCTCTCTTCCACTCTTCATTCCGTCAGCTTCTCTTCCCTCTCCTCAAAGCAGCTATTCTATGATTCGAGGCTAACAATCTCTCTTTCAAAGATACCATACCAAACCAAATATCCAACTTTCATTATGTTTAATAAGGTGGAAGATAGGAGAGAGAGAAAAGGATGAGGAGGACATGGAAAAAGAAGGTGACAGTGGTGTGTCCTACTGTGTTCCTCTTTGCAAATGGGGTAGACATAGCCTAATCTGGGTTGGGAAAAACAGAGCCTTCTAATCCAAGGTAGACCCATCTGATGGTGTGTGGCACAAACTGAGCAGCCTCAGTGGTGAGCAGTGGAAAAGAAGTCCAGTCTGGTTCACAAAAGCATGATCCAATCTTGTTTTAGTTTGAGCCTCAGTGAAATCCAAGGTTACATCACCACTTGACATCACCAGAAATACTGTCATTTGTGATACAACACAACCTGCACCACAGCTCTGCCTCCAGGCTGTCCGTTTGTCTCCTACTAGACCCCAAGCTGGTTAATGGATCTAATTTTATCTCAAAATTTCACCTACATGTGAGACCACAGCCTCTGGGCCAGAGCCCTCCATACTCACTACAGAGGACAGCAAAAATATTTGTCTTAATTACTTTTCTCTCATTACTGAGACAAAATACCTAACACCCAAAGTTACAAGGGGAAAGTTACGTAACTCACAATTTGTAGGAGTTTCAGTCCTTCAGTTTAGCTGACTTAACTTGTTGACTCTAAGGCAGGTTAGCATGGCAGATGAGCATCACAGAGGAGAAACAGTTCATGATGAGCACAAGGTTGCAAATCAAGCAAGCAAGGGACACAAGCCTCTTTCTATCCCTTATATTGTGTCCAGGTTATGATGTTTGAGTGGTGCCAAACCAATCAGTAGACTAATTTAGTAACCACTCACCCTTAATCCTAACATTGTGCCATGAATCAGTCACACTCTCTAGATTCAGCCACCTCTGACAAAGCTCCATCTATGATTGCGTGAGTCTTTGGGGTCCATCTGGACACAAGTTGTAACAATAGTAAAAAAAGAATTATGTCTGAAATCCGTCTCATACTTAAAACTGTATTAGGATACCAACTGTAAACTAAGCCTAAATTATTTTCTTCATTGTTCTTGTCATCTTTGGCAATACTTTTATTTATTGGCATCCCCTGTAGAAAACAACCTACTTACCATGATCTCCGTGTATTTGTCAGCTTCACTGTAGCTGGGTCGAAATACCTGACATTCATAAATTACTCATAAATTAAAGGAGGGAGGTTTATCTTAGCTTACAGTTTTAGAGGGCTCAGTCCATGGTTTACTGGCTCCAAGGCACACATCTAATGGAAGAGGGGTTTATGGTAGCCAGAAACAAAGATCCCATATAAAACAATAGTGAGAGATATATTCTCCAAAGGTACACCCTCAGTGATACAACACTTTCACCTGAACTCCAACTCCTAAAAGCACATTTAACTATGAACTTATCAATGGACAAAACCACTGATAAATGCAATATCTCCATAATCCAGTCACCCTCAGAAAATACCACCTCTGCACATATGAGGTTTTGGGGGGACATCTTATATCTAAATCACAACTGTCCCCCATGCCTAGTAAGTGTGTGTGGCCATTGAATGGATTGTATCATTCACTCATTAACAAATTTGGAGAAAAACTTAAAGACAACTTTGTCCAAAATGATATTACCTATTTTTAGCAACACCCATTTAAAGTTTATACCATTCTTACCACCAAAATGACTTGATCACTTCCAGAAATTAAAATACACTGTAGCTTTCAAAGCATCTTTACTTGGAAGATGTAATCTAGCATATAAAGATGACTTCCTTGAAACAGTATTTTATGAATATTTAACTCAGCCATGTTCTAGATTAACTGGGGATGCATGAAACTTCTATACATTATTTTGTAATTTATCTTTTATCCCACACTACTAAGAATCAAAGAAATTTATTTGAGATTCATCATTTTTAGCATAAAACTCATGTGACATGTTCATTAGTGTTTTGAAGTCATTGTGACAAAAGTTCTATCTTTGTGAATTTTTATCTCAGCGTATTTCTACAACATACTTGTGGAATTAAAAGCAGACAACACAATATGTTTTAAACTCAAAAGATTCTTAATAGACATTTGGCAAATATCAGATTGACATGCTCATTATGGTATTGTTTTGGCCTCAGTACTCAACACTCATTGGATATTCTGAGAACAGTGTTAATGTTCCACGACAATAAACTACTTTACCAGACATCTGGAAGCTTCTTATAAAATCTATTGACCTTTTCTTCATATACTACCCTAAATAAATGAAAACCAAAACTGGATTTTTAAATTTATATTTAGTAAAACACCTATCAGTAGACCTTGTATGAAGCAGAACTTCTGATAGAAATTGCAACATTCATTTGTTTTAATCCATTGTGGGCTTCCATAATAGACTACCACAGATTTTTAAAGACCATGTTTTATTTGACACAGTTCTGAGAATGAAAAGTTCAAAATCATGGCAGCAGCAAGTTTGGTGTCTGTTGAGATTCCCATCCTCACTTCATTGCTTTGAACACTCAGATCTCCAAAGTCTGTCTGATTTATAACTTCTGGTTGTATTTCTGTTCAAGGTCCTGCCTCTTTATCAGATGACTGATTCTCAACACCAATCTATCAGCAGTTATAGATCCCTGGCAGACCACTGCCATTCCTGAGCTTGATCCCGGTTCTCAGCATCTAATCTCATCTATTTGGAAATGAAATTATCTACTGCAGATGCTCAGAATGTGGAATCATCTAGAAGTACCCACATGCTGTCTGCACCCACTCTCCATGTATCCATCTCTTCCACTTGTTTTATTTCAGGGCCACTTGATAAAAATTACTTAATCTGCAATTTTATGTCTGCTTTCTCATAACTACATATCATTTTATAAACATTTTTCCCTGTACCCTTAAGTGTATCTTTTATAACCTAGTTTTAAGAGGCAGAATATTTTGTTTCTAAGAATTCCCTAATTCTATCATTCATTCTTCTATTGTTGGCTACTTAGGTTGTTTTCAAAGTTTTTAACATTGGTACAGTGGCTGAATCTGTACATATATATATAAAGATTGTATATATATTTATAAAGACTTCCATAATATGTACATATACTGTTATGGCTTGTGTTCAGATGCCCCTGCCCCCCAAGCTTCATGCAATCATGGATGCAGCTGAGTCTGGCGTTCTTTGTTGGTTTGTTGTTTAGCACTGGCATTGGCATGTGAGTAGTGCATCCACCCAGGGGTGGAGCCAACTTACAGTGTAAGGGCGGGAAGAAGATGTGTCTCCTCTCTTTTTGCTCTGTTCCTGCTTGCTGTTCGTAGTGGCCGTGAACAGCTGCCCCTCCACCATGCCATCATGCTTTGGAACCAGGTGAGTATGGACTGAAACCTCCAAAAATTGTAAGGAATAAACTCTTCCTTCCTTCATGTTGGGCATCAGGTATTTTGTCTCAGCATGGAGAGAAAAGTAACCAAGACATATACATATACATATACGTATACATATATATACACTGTTTGCATGGGTATATTTTTGCATGTATATATTTTTAAAACTTTTAAATCTTTATCATGACCTCTTTTTGGAGATATAATAAGTAGATACAAAGATATGAAATTTCCTGGGCTACTTAAGAAATGTTAAGCTAATTATTTTCAGATTTGGAAATTCCCACCAATATTATTGCTCTCCTCACATACCCTGCCAATATTCATACTTTTTAGACATTTTTATCACTTTAAACAATAAAAAGTACTGCATCTTAATGTATACTTTGCATTTAACAAGTAATATGTTACATACATTTAAAGTGATTTATAATCTTTTGTAACCTATACAGTAAAACCAAGAAGTCACTTCTGAGTTGCTGACCTTTCTACAGTCTTCATGTTCCATTAAGTATCCTGATACTTAAAAGTTCAGGTCACATTTTATCTTAATTATATTTTATTATTCTCTATCATTGAAGAATGTTTCAGTCAATTTAACCAGAAGGGTCTTTCTCCATCTTTTCTTCATTGGTTCATTTCCAGTTATAACAATGACAGATTTTTGAGATGTTATATTAATTTTATTATCATTATAAGGACTGTTTTACTGGAATGAAGAAATGAATGAGAATGAGATTCTAAGCTGTGATTTACTGCATATATATATATACCTACTTTAAGTAAGTGAGTAGTACTTGGATAGAAGCTAAAGGTCCTATTCTCAGATTCAGCAGCAATTGCTTGCGTTCCACATCATAAAGAAAGTGATGAAACACCAAAGGGGATTAACATTTGCTAAGGTTGCTGCTGCAGTATTTTAAATTAAGCATAAAAATTGTCTTGGTGATGATTTTTTAGTTACCATGCTTGTTTGATAAAAGAAATGGATCTTTGTGACTCAGGGTTTTTGTTTTGTTTTGTTTCTTTTTTTTCCTTCAATATGATGTCAGTTTCTGAGAGAAAAATTCAACATCTTCATGTTCTTTATTAAAATTGGTCACATTCTGAAAAACTGCTTCAGACTAAAATGTTGCCTCCACTAAAGTTCTGTTGTTTTTAAACAGTATATATACTTCCCAGTCACTTCGCAATGAACACACTCTTCAGTAAATATCAAGCCATAGCCAACTTGACCTCTAAGCACCAACTGTATTAGCCACAGAAATGAATTAATGTATAACTATTGGATGTCTTCCACAGTAGAGGCTTCTATGCCACCTGTAAAGAACGTTGCCTGATTCTCTGCAATAATATAAGTGGTTCTTCTTGTAATGGTACTTGTTATAGCACAGCAAGTGTGTACCAAGCACTGTGGATATCATATTTAACTTTCACAACAATCTACATTTTACAAATAAGCAGACCAAAGCTCAGGAAGATTTAGTAAGTTTGGCCACAGGCAGCAGTGCGTACAGACCTGAAGTCTTTGCCTGACCATCTTCAAAGGCCGTGTTCTCACACATCATGCTGGACACTTTCAGTTGTATGGTATCCTCTACCAAACCTTCCACGGTGCTGTCAGCCCAGCTTGGGATGAGGCCTCTTGCGTTGCTCCAAGACACTATTCTTTACCCTTCATCATCCCTATATTTGCTTTTGGGCTCCTATGAGTGGTCAGGGACCATGGCTGAACTCTGGCCCTCTACCCATTGTTGTTATAGGGTAGAGGGCAGCAAGGGTCACAGGGCAGATACAGCGGGAGGGACACTGTGTGAAGCTTGAGGAGTCAAAGAGCAGACTCTTGTAGCCAAGAAACTGTCTTGGGTCAGTAGGGAAGGTGACGGGGGTAGGGGGACTGTGAATGGGCTGAGGCGCAGAGTCCTCTGCATTTGCTCCATTGTTTCTGGATCTTTACTCAGAGCGTATAAATTCAATGAAAAAAAATCATTGAGATTCTCAAGAAGGCAGTTAAATAGTATGAAATCCCACATATGGGACCTTCTGAGCAAGGGGCCCTATGTGCCCACACTTATTACATGTGTGCCCATAAAGCCAGCCCTGGTGGCACCAACTGCCATTTTGACCCTGTTACAGTTTCAGAACCCTAGCAGGGAATCTACCCAGTCCACTGACAGAACAATGGGACATTAAAAAGGTAATTGATACCCAAAATGACTTGCTGTCGTTGTCCTAAGATTCTGAGATCATGAGAACATTTAGATATGATTTTTTTACTCTTAAAAATAACAGTATTATTGGTGACAAAACAAAAGAGTAAAAAATCATTGACTAATATTAGATTATTTTCAACCAAACAAGAATAGTAATATTGGAAAGTCAATTAGATGTTCCTCACTTTTCTCCTACTTTTCACCCAGCCTTAATTTTTTGCCTCTAACTATGTCTTTTCAATCTGATGGAGAAATAAAATTTTGTCTGATTCTTCTGATCTTATTTGGGCCTGTAGGAGGCAGGTTTTGCTCTTATCCATAGCTCAGATGTGTTAAGGTCACACTATTTTCAAAAGCTTGTGTCCTCCACATAGTCTTTCCTGTGGACTACACAAATTTGAAGTTTATTAGAATAGAAAATAAGTAGAATTTACACAATGCACCATTTCCTACACTTATTGGTCCTCAAGTCATTGTTTTCCTGTATCCACTTTAGCCCCTCCAATTACATTGAGAAAACGCTACCTTAGCCTAACTTCCTCCAAGCTGACATGCAACATCTATACTTTTGCAGGCTCCCCAGATATTTCTAATGTGCACCAATGTCTGAAAACATACTGTTTTAGATGTACATAAAACTGAAGCTACAATGACTCCTCATAAATTTTGATCAGTACAACTTGTCTTTAAGACTCAAATACAAGACATTTCAAAACCCCATAGTCTTCCATAATTGCAACTCAATTTCTTAGCTCCTTGAGGGTTACTGTAGCTTAAATCTGAAACATATAATCTTTGCTGAAGCATTTTATTACATTGGAGTATTATTTTCTTTCTCTCTATAGTGTGATAGGACTCAGAAAACCTGAAGTTGTCTAAGGCTGTATAACTCAATAGTTTACCACTTTTGTGTTATATAATTTAATGTTCAAAATAGCTGATGGAAGATTTGGGAATCAAGTCATACCTTTATGTTTAAATCTTGATTGCAACACGTATTAGCTATGTGACATTGGGCAAATAATTTAAGATTTCTAAGACTCAAATTCCTTGTCTGAGAAGCAAAACAATAATATGTACTTTACAGGTTAGTATTAGAGTCAATGTACACCTAATTAAAAGTAATGGTACCTCAATAAATAGCAATCTGGTCTTTCTCACATTTTTCACTATCCCAAAGGGCAAAAGAAGCAATAATATTGTTTTACCTTTATGTTGTTTTCAGTCTTAAAATGTTTTCTAAAAAGCTAAAGGCATTTTGAAAATTGCAGGCAACAGTGTTTTTTAGTGATGACACTTAAATTTCTTGAAGGAAAATTATTTCACTTCATTTTTAACATATTTAAAATGTTGCTTTCAATTTTGAACTGGAAAAACATTTAAGTAGAGTATGTATCTGTGACACATTAAGTCTTTATTCATGTTGGTGTTAAAATAAAAGCTCCTGACTCTAGGTACATGCTGTCTCTGTTGCTTTTGTTTTGTATGTTTTTTACTGTTTTTTGAGTACAAATTTTAAACAAGCCCATAAATAACCTCCCCATTCCAACACACACTAACAAAAGAGTTTCACAGCCTTACTGCCCATTTAATGGAAATTAAAATTTAAATACGTATCTCTTCTCATTCCTGGTTTTGTGCAAGGTTAGGAAAGATAATATTGAGGAGCATTAGAAAATGAAAATTTCAGTTATGGCCAGCTTGTGAAATACAAAGACCCAGTATATTTTTTATTAGAATTTAATTATACCAGTAAGGACCTAACATTTGTCAAATCCTTTTGTGATTCTCATAGATTGTAGTAAGTGAATACAGAGTCCCAGGAATGCAAAATAATAACAATGTTTTTAAAATTGAAAAACCAAGGACTAAAAATTTCATTACCCCAATATATTATCTAATGTCAGAAGATATAATGCAAGTTCTCTGAGTAAGATTGTATTGACTGTGTATACAATTTAGCCTATTAGTATGCTCCATTATTTCAAATTGGTTAAATTCTTGAATAAAAATTTCCATGTTAGCAACTCTCAGCTAAATTATAGAAAGTAATAACAACTGCATTATCTCCTCCCAGGAAGAAGGTTTGTCACAATGAGTAATGTTCTTTCTGCTGAGGCTTGATCAAACATTTGGCACATCTCTTACACGAGGCCTTAATTTGATTTTCCTTAGATAGAGAGAGAGAAAGAGAGAGAGAGAGCGAGAGAAGAAGAAGAAGAAGAAGAAGAAGAAGAAGAAGAAGAAGAAGAAGAAGGAGGAGGAGGAGGAGGAGGAGGAGGAGGAGGAGGAGGAGGAAGAGTGGGGAGGAAGAGGAGGAGGAGAAAAAAGGAGGAAGCGGAAGAGGAAGAGGAGATAGAGGAGTTTATGCTGAGCAAGGGGACATGGTCAGTGGCTCCATTTTCTGAGTTCGGGGGGATGTGTGTCCTGTCAGGATATTGGGAGCTGGATCTAAGGAGACAGGCATTGCTCCTAGGCTACAGGATCTAGTATTTTTGCATACTCTAACACAGATATTATCATTATCCCTGCTTACAGGACTCCAAGAAGCTGAATCAAAAATATCCTGGAGTAGGGACTCAGACATCATTTGCATTTCACTAAAATACTCTGTGAAGCTTCTCTCTGCATACTTACTCTCTGGCTTTTGGAGAGAATGGAACTTGAGAAAATTCAGCCTGAGAGTTAGGCCTATGGGCACCTGGATTAAGACACTTTTTAAAACATTGAGATAAAAGCACTTAACAGATGATCTACATCTTTAACAAAATTTTCATGTATGATGCTGTACCTTTAGGTAAAGAGGCAGTGTTTAAAGGTAAATCTCTAGAACTAACTCATATTGTAGCTAAAACTGCAAATTATACCTGTGAATAGGAACTCTTCATTTTTTTCACCCTCAGTCCCTAGAAACTGCCATTTTTACTTTGTCTCTATGAGTTTTGACTATTTTAGGTACTTTTATATAAATAAGTTGTACAATATTTGTCCTGATATGACTGTATAATTTAATTTAAAATAACTTCCTGGCATTCATTTATGCTATCTTATATGGCACAAGTTCCTTCTTTTTGAAGGCTGAATGATATCCTGTTACATGTATGTACTATATTTTCTTTATCCTTTCATGCATGGATGAACACGCAGGTTGTCTTACTGTCATAGCCATTGTGAATCACACTGCAATGAACACGAACATGTTAACATTACTTTGAGATTTTGACCACAAATCTTCTCGTACATATTCAGAAGTAAGATTACTGATGTATATGGCAATTCTATTTTTAAATTTTTGAGGAACTTTCAAAATGTTACTAATAGTACCTGGATCATTTATACTACCATCACAGTATTGTTTGAGTATTGTTTGAGTTTTCTTTTGTTGTAACTTAAAACAAAGAGTTAGCTTACAATTTTGGAAACTGAACACCCTAGGTTGGGAAGCTCCATTTGTGTGGGTTCAGGTGAGGGCTCCCTTAGAGATGTCACAACATGGCAGAGAAACAAGAAATAAAACTGTTGTGTGCAGAAAAAGCCAAGCACACAATAGCAGGCTTGCTGAAAATAACTCTCACCAGATCTCACTTAAATCTCGAGATCAGGGTTGATATCTTCTGAGGGTGATATCTGTGACCTAATTATCTTGCAGTAGGCCCCATCTCCTTAAAGGTTCCATACTACACAACCAAGAACATGAACTTTAAGGAAACAAACTACATCCAAACCATAACAAATGTGCAGGCCTATGGTAGGCCACCAAGCTGCACTCTCCTGAGAAATGAAGTTCCTTGCCTTAGTCTTTCCCAGACTTCTCCTTTGGTCCTATTCACTGGGAAAGGCAGAGCTGGGCTATATTGAGCCAGATGTTCCCTCAATTTGCTAAAAGAAAATGATTGAGTCTGTTTTAGATGTCAACTGGTCTTACTGCAGCTCATGGGCGAGGAGAATACGCATATTATTGGCTGGAATGGGAGCTTGAGCAAAAATCTGTGAGAGTCCAGACTAAGACATGAGATAACGTCTCAGCTGAGGCCATGGGACTCAGAAAAAAATTAGACTTTCCTGGCAGCAAGGGTGCCAGGCTTACATTCATCAAGTTATTTGTTTTATTGTTAATTGGAGGGCTTCTGGACCTGGTACAAAATTGCTCTATTTCTTCTTACAGCCAATGCCTGCAAAGTTTCTTTTCCTTGGCACTCTACCATGGCTCCCAACTACTTCTCTAATTGGTACAAATAAAAGCCATGAGCTTTTGGGTGCAAGACCTTTTGTTCCACACTATAAGACTCATTCCAGAACTCCTGAACTGCAGAACTTTCTGTCTTTGTCTTTATTTTGCATCTCTGTGCTATATATTGTTGGATGGGAATCCTGAACCTGCTAGTGAGTATTTGGTACAGGACTGTAATTTTCACATCCTCATCACCATTTATCTTTTCTAATTTTTAAGATAACCATTTTAATAATTGCGGCTTTGCTTTTTGTTTTCCTGATAAAAGTGATGTTAAACAACTTTTCATATACCCATTGGCATTTGGATGAATTTTTTTGGAGAGATATCTATTCAATAATTTTCTTTATCCTTTAAATGGGCTACTTATTTTTTCCTATTACATTGTAAGATCACCTTATAAATTCTTATACTTTATCAGATATGTGGTTTGCAAATATTTTCTTTTGTCCCATAAATTTCTTTTTAACCCCTATGTAGTTTCCTTTTCTATGCAGAAAGTTTTTGTTTGACAGCTTCATTTGTTTATCTTGTTTTGTGTTTATGTGTTTACTTTTTGGTTTCGTATCTATGAAGTTATTGTCATAAAATATTTTCCCTGTATGTTCTTTTTATTTAGGTTTTTGCAGATTTAGGTTTAAATCTTCCATTCATTTTTTGATTTATTTTTGTGTACTGCATAAGAGTCCACTTTCACTGTTTTGCAAGTCAAGTATCCAGTTTTCCTAACATCATTTGTTGAAGATAATAGCCTTTTCCCATCACGTGTCCTTGACACTTTTACTGAAGGTGAGTTGACTCAATGTTCATGGCACTATTGCTCAAATGTTTTGTCCCCTCTAAAATTCATGTAGAAGTTTCATCCATAATATGACAATGTTGAAAAGTGAGGCCTAATGGACATTCTATAGCCATGAGGTAGAACCCTCATGGATTAACGTCGTTAGAAGGGACTTCATGGAGTGAATTTGCTCCTTTGTTGCTTTCACATCTTCTTGTCTTCCAGCATATGATGATACAGCAAGAAGGCCCTTGCCTGACACTTGCACCTTAGTAGTGGACTTTCCAGCCTCTGAAACTGTGAAACAATAAAGTTTGTTTAGTATAAATTACCCAGTCTGTGATATTCTGTTACAGGCTCTCTATTGTCTTATACTGGTCTATAGGTCTGTCTATATCCCAGTGCCACACTATTTAAACTGTTAGAGCTTTGTAATACATTTTGAAATCATGAAGTGTGATACTTCCAGCTTTGTTCTTTTTTCCCCTCAAGATTGTTGTGATTATTTCAGGGGAGTATTTTGAAGTCCATACGAATTTTTTTCTATTTTTATAAAACATGTCTTACTTTTTTGCTGTTGTTGCTAAAACAAAATAATCAACACCTAAGGTTAAAGGAAAACAGATTTACTTCAGCTCATAGATTTTAGAGGTTTCAGTTCAGTTAGAGGCTGGCTCCAAGACAAGGTGGTGTGCAGAGAGGCATTCCAGAGGAGAAATAGTCCACGGTAAAGCAAGGAGGCAGCAATGTAACAAGCAGTAGCAGCAAATCTACCTTCTCTCTCTCCCTTTATACTCTATCCAGGCTGTAAACCTATTGTTTGGTGCCACCCACACCCAGAACTATGCAAAACCCATTGAGAAGTCACACAGCCCTGTCCTAGTATCACATTCTGTACATCCAGCCACCTCTGAAAAGCTCCACCTATGAGCACATGGTGGGGGACACATTTAGATACAAGCCATAACACATGCCATTGTATTTTGTGTATTTATTTTTTGCAGACTAAGAATCAAATCCAGGGTCTCACACAGTTTAAGAAAGTTTTTTTTTTCTCTACCACTGAGCTACACCTCAACAACCTTGCCACTGGGATTTTGATAGGAACTGCATTGAGCAATGCAGACATCAGGCAATATTACATCTTATAATCCATGAACATGGTTTGTCTTTCCATTTATTTGTAATTTCTTTGTTTAGTATTTCATAGTTTTCAGAGTAGTACTGAATCTTCTCCTTTGTAAAATTGATTCCTTAACTTTTTCATTTAAACTATTATAAACAGATTGTTTCTTAATTTTTTTTAGTGGATAGAAACTTGCTTTATTTTTATGTGGTTTTTGTATCCTACAAAGCTGAGTTTGTTTATTAGTTCTAGCAGGTTTTATTTAATGGTATCTTTGGGTTTTACTATATATAAGGTAATAGTATCTGTAAATAGAGATGATTTCACTTCTTCCTACTTAATTTGAATACATTTTATTTCTTTTTGCTGTTTATGAGCTCTGGATAGAATTTCCAATATTGTGTTGAGTAGAAAAGAGGGCATCCTCACCTTGTTACCAATGTCAGAGTAAGGCTTTCTATTTTCATTATTGAGTCTGAAGTCAGCTGTGGGCTCCCCTTTGTGTGTGACCTTCATTATGCTGAGGTAAATAGACTATTTGTAATGAAATAATATTGAATACTTTCCAGGATCTATTGAAAAAAATCAAGTGATTTTTATATTTAATTCTGTTAATGTGGTGCATCGCATATACTAAACTGATATGGTAAAATATATTTGCATCCCAGTGATAATGAACATGTAATTTCTGAATGTGACTCTTTTATTGTGTCATTTAGTTTGATTTCTTAGCATTTTGTAGAGGGTCTTTGCAACTATGTTATCAGGGCTAATAATATGTAGTTTTCTTATAGGCTCTTTTTCCTGACTTTCCTTTGAAGGTAGAGTTAGCCTAATACAATACATTTGGAAGTGTTGCTCTTCTTCAGGTTTTTGGACGATTTTCAGAGGAAGTGGTGTTAATTCTTAAGTGTATGTAGAATTCATCAAGGGACCCACCTTTTTTGTGGAGAAGTGTTTCATTCTTAATATATCACTGATTCAGTCTCTTTACTCAATATTGATCTGTTTGGTTTTCTCATTTCTTATCTCTTTGTTTATGATTCATTTTGGTAGGTTGTTTGTTTATATAATTGCACAAGTTTCTAATACAGTGACTTTGTTGGCTTATAAATGTTCATAGTAGTCTTTTATGGTGTTTTTCATTTCTATGATCAGTTTTAATGTCTCCTGTTTCATTTTTAATTAACTTTTTAGGTCTTCTTTTGTTCTTATAGTTAATCTAGCTAAAAGATTTGCCAATTTTTTTAAAGACTCAACTTTTAGTTTTATTTAGTTTTACTTTTTATTTTATTTACTTGCACCATATGTTTATTATTTCCTTACTTTTTCATATCTATGGGCTTAGATTTTTGTAAAGTTAGGTTATCTACTTGAAATCTTTCATCTTTTGAAGTGTAGGCATTTATCGCCACAAAGCTTCTTTCTACATTGTTTTTTTATGAAGTATATGTTGTACTTCTGTTATCATTTGTCTCAAGATAGTTTCTAATTTTCTTTTTATTTCTTCTGTTAGCCTTTGGTGGTTTATTTCTATATATTTATGGTTTATTTCTATATATTTGTGAATTTTTCAGTTTCCTTTCTATTCTAGTTTTCTAGTTTCATTTCATAATTGTCAGAAAAAATACTAGATTATAATTTAGATTTCTTTAGATTTTTAAGGTTTGTTAGTGACATGATATGTAATTTGTAATCTATTCTAAAGAATGTCTATTATGTGCTTCAAAAATGTGTATTCTGTTCATGTTAGGTGAATTGTTCTGTATATGTTATGTTTATTTAATTGAAGTGTCATTCAATTCTCCTGTTAAATTTGTGAGTTTTTTGCATTAATGTTCTTTCCATTATTTAAAATGATATATTGATTTACTGAAGTCACACCATTACTGTTTCATTGTATTTTTTTCTTCAGTTCCATGAATGTTTGCTTCATATATTTAAGAGTTCTAAAACTTTTATCCCTATCTAATGGTCTGGTTTATCTTTCTACAGCTTTTGATTGAACATCCTTTTCTTCTTTTTAATATTGGTATAGCCACTCTTTTCTTTGTGTTTGAATTTTCTTCAAAATATTTTGCAATCATTTATAGCCTATGTGTATCCTTCTATTTAAAATAAATCTCATGTAGACAATTTATAGTTAGCTCTCAGTTTTTTAATCCATCTATGTCATTTTGATTGGGAAGTTCAATTGATTCATGCTCCAAGTAATTAATGATATGTAAGGACATATTATTGCTATTCTGTTGTTTTCTACCTTTTCTTTCTTTTGATTTTCTTTTTTTACTGTCTTGCTGTCATCCTCTATAACTTGTTAACTCTTCTTGGCAATGGCATGTTTTCTTTCCTTTCTTTTTATCTTGTATACCTCTTCTCTCTATACTTTTGTGGTTATGATACTTACAGAAAATATCTTGTAAAATATATTTCAATTGATAAATTTAGTTATCCACCAAAACTATGTTTTTTATTTCTGCCTCACACTCATACTTTGTTATTTATGTAACAATGTGACTCTTTTTGTATTGTACATTCATTAACAAATTTTTGTAGTTATAGGCATTCTTAATTTTTTCTACTAAATCTTTATACTAGCATTTAAACTAATGTACATTAACTACTATAGGATAATAATAATACTGGAACCTAAAGTAGTTCACACATAATCTTTACAGTATTGCAATATTCTGAATGCATCTATATATTTATTAGATTTACCAATGATCTTTATACTTCTGTGCTTTTCTGTTGTTATTTATCATTTCATTTGAACTTGAAAAACTCTTTCATACTTCTTGTAAAGCAAATCTAGTGTTTATAAACTCCCTCAGTTTCTTTTTGCCATGGAAATTCTTTTCTGTCTTCCACTTTAGGACAATTTAGCTGGGAATCATATTCTTACTGGGTAATTGTTTTCATGGTATTTGAATTACTATCTGAAAAGCAACTAGTATTCTTATGTGAATGTTCTTTAATATAAGATGAGTCACATTTCTACTATTGCTTTGAAAATTCTCTTTGACTGTTGACAATTTGGTTGTAATGTAACTCCACATTGACTTCATTGGATTCATTACATTTGGTGTTCTTTGTATGTCATGAGTTTGGATATCTATTGTTGGGACAAAATACTTAACACTGGAAATTTAAAGGACACCCATAGTTTCACAAGTTTCAGTCCATAGTCAGCTGGCTATGAAGCACAGAAGCAGCACAGTTAGAAGGGCCTGACATGGCAGAATGCTGCTCATGTCACAGCAGCCAAGGAGTAAACAGAGGAGGGAAGAATCTCATTCTTTCCATGACCAGTCTCTTCTGACCAGACTCCACCACCTAACAACAAGTCGTTTATAATACCCACATAATCAAGTGATTCTCCAGACGCCCATCTCTGAACAAATGAGTTCCAACCATAATGACATCCATTTCCCCCTTTGGTTTTGAGAAAGTTCAAGCCAATAATTTTAAACATTCTCCTCCTCCTCCTCCTCCTCTTCTTCCTCCTCCACCTTCTCTTCCTCTTTCTTCACCTTCTCTACCACCAACTCCTTCTCCTCCTCCTCCTTCTCCTCCTCTTCCTCCTCCACCACCTCCTCCTCCACCTTCTCCACCATCACTTCCTCCTTGATCACATCTTCCTCCAGCACCTCCTCCTCCTTCTCCACCTTCTCCACCACCACCTCCTTCCCGCACCTCCTCCTCCTCTTTTTCTTCTTTCTTCCTCTTCTTCTTTTCTTCCTCCTCCTTCTCTCCCACCTCCTCTTCCTTCTTCCCTTCTCCTCCCTCCTCTCCTTTCCCTTTATAACATTCCAAAAGGTATGTTGATCTGCTTGATGATGCCTCATAAATCCTTTGAGATTTCTTTACCATTTTTGAGTGTTTTTTCTTTTTGTCTTCTCATTAGATAATTTTAACTTATCTTTTTAAATTAAGCATATTGGAATATTTTAGATATATATAATTATATTCAACACAAGGAATTTATATCCATACATGATAATTTTGATTCTTCTTTCTTCCTCAATCCCTTTTCCTCCCTTACATCTATCTTCCCCTCTTTTATTACAATGATTTGCTTCCATTTTATCTTTTTTTAATAGATTTTTTCCTGTTCCTTTCCCCCAACATAGTTCATCTTTCCTTTTGAATAACTACCTTCCATTTCACAATATCTATTGTACATTTTAGTCCTTTATTTTACTCTGTCTGTAGCTCATACCAGGGAGACAATATGATGTTTAGTTATGTGAGTCCAATTCATTGCACTTAAGAGTATGGTCTCAGGATACATCTACTTACCTAGAAATGCCTCAGATTTGTCCTTCTTTGTGGCAGAGAAGTACTGCATTTGAATTCATTATTCTCTTCTGTTTGATCAAGTCTGCCTTTGAAACTTCCTAGTGACTTTCAACTCATGTATTATTTTCTTCAGCTCCAGAAGCACCTTTTACAGTGTATTCTCTATTGATAATTTTAATGTGCTCATACATAATAATTGTCCTGATTTCCTTATCTATCTGTGCTCTCTCATAACTGATCTTTAAGACAATTATTTAGAATTTTTTGTTAACCAAATTTTAAAATTCTATTTCTTTAGGGTATATCACTGAAAGTGTTTTTGCTTATTTCTTCGTATCTTGTTCCCTGCTTCCTCGTGATCCCTGTGTCTCTGCTTTTGAAGAATCAGCTACCCTTTCTGTCTTTCTGTCTGATTTTTAAGGAAAAGGTATTCACTATTCATCCTACCTAGAGATTTTAGGAGCTTGGTAGTCTTTTCCTATGGCTGCATCTTCCCTGGATTTATTTAAACAAATTATTAATTAGAAGTGATTCACTAGCTTCCTTCCTTCCTTTCTTCCTTTTTACTCTTTTTAGTATCCCATCATCACTTGGTCCTGCTGGTGTTCTCCAGCGACATGGCAGACCAGGTGTTGAGGTGTTCTCTTACTGCGTTTCCTTTGTCCCTGAAGCTTGAGTCTGTGCCTTCTCCCCATCTCACTGAGGTGTGCTCAGTGCAACAGGACACCTGATCTTTTTTTTTTTTTTTTTGGGTACCGGGGAGCGAACTCAGGACCTTACGCTTGCCAGGCAGGCGCTTAAGCCACTGAGCTAAATCCCCAGCCCTAGGACACCTGATCTTTTCTCCGTTGCTGCTAGCTGCTCCCACCAGATTATGGGAATTCTGTTAGCACTGTGAGTGAAGTGTAGCGGAAACTGGCCTCTTGCGTAGTGCCCTAAAAGGCCAGAGATGCCAATGACATGCTTCCCTTGTGTCTTTTTCAAGACAGAAGGCTGCAGTCTTTTGCCTCCCCTCAGTCTCCCAGAGCTCTGCTGGCCAGAGTAAATGGTCCACACTTTTCTCCTTACTCTTAACTCTTAGGTGTTTGACCCGTGCTATTTGTATCAGTACTTCATGTAAGGCAAGGTAGAAACACGCTGCGCAGTGGGTTAAAAGGCCATAGACACTGGCAGCACGTTCTCATCTTCTGCAGCCCTATGGCAAGAGAAATCTAGGATTCTTCAGCTTTTCTTAATCTTGTAGAGCTTTACCAACAGCACGAAACCTTTTCCTTTTTACTTGAGCCTAACTGCACCCAAGCATCTGAGCTATGTTAGTTCTGTTAGCGCTGTGCGGGGTGAGACAGAAACTAGCCCCTTGGCTGTTCAAAGGCCGGGAATATTGGAGGAATTTTCCACTCTCTGTCCCCTGAGATCTCGAGAAGAGATCTGTGTCACCTTGGCAAAGTGATGTTGCAAAGTGAAATTGCTCCCCGTGTGCATTTCAGCAGGGCATTTGAACATTTTGTGCTCAACTTGAGTACTGCGGTTATTAGTTGCATTCCAAGGTGCTCGTGAAAGCGTTTTGGTCTATGGATTATTGTTGAACTGGCTTTTCTGTGGTGGAGCAAAGACTGGGATTTCCTCTTTCAACATCTTGCTGGTGTCATCCTGATCATCAAGAATATTATTTAAAGAGAGAAAAATTACTGATTTCAACTCTCACAGAATATTCTGAATGGACAGGGGAATTCAACTCTAGGAAAGATGAGTGAAAGAGCAACTCACCCCCTTTGCTGTGGCTCCGAGGGATCATATTTCGTAATATTAGAAAGGAGTTAACGTTAGAAAGTTGAAATGTCAGGCCTTGCTTTGTGAAAATCAACAAAAATGGCTACATGTACACCCACCTGGGAAAAGAACCTTCCTGTACCACATGGGGATAAACAGATGTAAGTCTTTTAAGTAACTAGAATAGATATGTGATATTGTGGGTGATGAAAGAAATGGCTGATGAAAACAGAGAGGTAGGATGTTTGGCAGCAGTGAATCAGTTTTGGCACCAGGGAAATGCAGAAAATATAGACCTGTTATATATTAGCCTAGGCCCGTCGGGGAGCAGATACCACAGACCTATGACAACAGTCAGTGTTCCCAGATCTGTTGTCTCGTGAACAGTTAAACCATTCTTTTGAGTACTCTGACCCTCCCTTTCCCTTCTTCTTACTGCTCTCATAACTGTTGTAGCTTAAACCTGAACAGGTCAGTGGGTCTCCCTGTGAGCCACTCTGGAAAAGCAAAGCCAGAAACATACTCTGCGGGAGACCTGTCCAAAATTGGAGTTTCTCACCTACAGCATGATGACTAATAAACACACTTCCCACACTACTTCAGGAAGACTTTTGTCATTCATTTTTTATCACAGTTACATATTTGACCTTATCAGTGCTCTAAAAGTGTCCATTCTGGTCATCAAAGGCTGTCCAATTATAAGGCAACCAGCAGTGATTTTTTGATTTGTGCTGAAAATAGTGTCCATAATGATCTTTATCATACTAAGCTAGAGCACAGATAAAGTATATTACACACAGCATGGACTTGGGTCACAGTCTAGCAAACAGAAGAAAACAACATGTGGTTTTGGCATCAGACAAAACTAGATTTGATTTTAGTTGTATGATTTGGTATTATCTTGGGTGACTTTTTTCAGACTTTGCACTGCAGGTTAATAACTGCTGTGTTCAGCGCAGCTCTTGATATTCTCAGGTGACGGATGGTGGAGGATGAAGAAATAAAGACAAGAGTCAAAGTATATAAAGCTGAGGTCAAGTGGAGTCCTCTCTGCAGTAGGAGAAAAGGAAGTTCTCAACAATCACAGCATGTTTATTTATACACTTGGCAGGTTGAGGTCACATGATACCCCTGTACAAGTTTGCTTGGCTTGCCTCAGGTGCCTGATTCTCTGAGAAGCTTGTTCACATGGCTGGCCTTGGGTGCTCTTTGTTCTGGAACATTCTTGCTCCAGCCCCACACATGTGGTCAATCTCCAGCTCCAGCTGCTCCCCACAACTAACTATCTTACAAGGTAAGATATCACATTTAATGAAATAAGATATGTTAAGAACTTTGCTGAATATCTGATATATGGTAGGAACTGTATGTTGATTATCATCCTTATTTTATTATCGTTATTATCTATTACCCTTTCTCCTGTATAGATTGCTAGTGCCTGGAGGGAAAAGTCATGTTGCATAGAGATTTATGACCATCACAATATCAGGAACAACACAATTGGACATGAGAATAAATGATCTCTGTGCATAAAGGCATCTATAAAGAAAAGTTGGCTCAGTACTGTGGCTTCCAGTATCGAGTAGATACAGAAAACTGAAAAATGTTTAATTTATTCTTTCTCCTGTCATCTCCTGCAATAATAAATTATGATTGGTATGGTTAGAAATTATCCAAATTACAGCACGTTGTATAATTTTGTATGACAATTGTATGTTAATCCTATTGATCTGCTTTTCCTTAAAACTACAACTTTTTAAAACGATTTACATTAGAAGCATTCAACTGACCTTTGTTTGATCTCAGATAAAACTTGTGATAGTCCCAGGTTTGAGATGACGCTGCCACAAGATTTTACTTATTCACTGCATGCCATTTAGTATTCTGCCCTTCTAAGCATTTTGTTTTAGAATCAACCATACGGAATTTTGATGCGAAGGCTTATCTTAATTCTGAGCTATCTGATAGCATACTAATTACTACAAAACCATCAAGTATCACCAAACAATTTGCATCTCCTTGGGGAGTAATTTTCCTACAGGACAAATAACAGTTGTCAAAGGACTAAGAATAATTTTGTTTACAAGAACGGATTTGGAAACCACTAAACAAGTATGAACATGCACTGGAGATGTGACTTTCACTCTTAAGTATCTGACTTTAAATCATCATGCTTTAAGTGCTTGCAATAGAACACAAAAAGCATTTCAGCTCTTCTGATGAATAGCAGGAAAATGGGCCTTCATGGTTCTTCTCAACCCATTCATGGGAGTGTATGATAAAAGCTCTCATTTGTGCTTACCATCTTGGTTCTCAAAGTACTCAGCACCAGAAAAACATTATTTTTCCTTAAATTAATTCAGTTTAATTCAAACCAACTCAATAACCATGGATCAGTCACTTTTTAATGAGGACACTATACATAAGCCTTAGAAGTATATTTTTTTCTTTTCACAGTATTTTAATTCTTTTGCCTATCACAGTGCAGCAAGACACCAAGACACTGATGTGCACACTTTTGACAGCAGATGTTTACTCAGCTGCTCGGCTGCCCTTTCTCACATGAGATACTTTAGACTTAAAAATTCAATTTATTGCTTGAAAATCTCAATTTATTCCATCATGAACAGCAACAGGCTTATTCTGTTTGACTTTGTAGAAATAATCTTTGGTATTATCAACATTTAAGTTTGTCCATTAACAAATTACCCTACTAGAACCAGCATAAAAGATTTATCTCATCAGAGTTGGTGATGCTGCCAAAACGGCAGTTTCATTATAATTTCCTCCCCGAAATTGCCTTCAAAAATAAAATAAACATTTAAATTGGTATAAAGTGTTTTGATGTTTCAAATTTTAGACACACCTAATGTTCATTGCCTTGGTAAATAAAACTTTAAAAGTCCATCTTGGTATCTCCTAGTCCTTTAGTTTTTTACTTGTCTATGGTTTTATGGTTTACAAATCAATTAAAATACCACCATGCTTCTCTAGGTGACTTTTCTGGGAATTGATGTATTTTGTCAGACTGAAGCTATATTGCAGTAGTTATAGAAATAAAGCTGAATTGGATATGTTCATACTCCCTGATGATTTTCAATAGCTAACTGCTTTATCTGAGCTTACATGATGGTTGTCAGTAAGACTGTTACCCGAAATGAAGGATTACCTCCTCCACAGAGCTGATGTAATGTAATTATTTAGCTGACAGTTAGATGTGTTTTTACTTGTCTAGTACAATGCTGTATCTAATAGTGAGAAGACCATATTTTATATCTCTAAGACCAGGTATTTAAAAATGATCATTAGTCTAAACATCTGTCTACTCAATACTGGATAGAGATACATTCCTTATTCAGATAAATAAATAGATAAATGAATAGGTCGTTTATATCTCAAGAGTCCCAAAAAGAAACTGCAAATTGTCAAGATAAAAAATCATACTTACTTATTTCGTAAAGACATTCCAATAATATTTATAATAAGATTAAGATGATTTTGAATTAACCAAACATTTTTGCAAATTAGTGAGGTTGAATGGTCTCTATTGTGATTGTCATCACTGTCAACTGCGATCAAACTTCTGTCAATTGTAAAAACGGCTCAGAAGGAATGAATGTGCCATGGTACTCGCAATTCACTTATTATATAGAGACAGAGCTAAGATGAAGGCCATTTGTTCTCCTCCTTTCTCTCATCCACTAATCTGACAATGAAAAGAAAAATCTCTTTATTCCCAGTGAAATTAATTTTCTATATTTTCTGGTTTAGGAATTTCTATATATCTATTTCTTGATCAATGTTTTTGTTGTTATTTGGCCCTAAATATTTACTAAATGTTTGGCCCTGAGATATTTACTCTATGACTTTAATGTTTGGCCCTGAGATGTTTACTCTATGACTTTATGCTCACTCACCCTATAATCATCACAGCAGGTTAGGATCATGCTACTGAAAGTGGTATTTTACTAAGGTATCACCTTATAAGTACCCAGAAACTATTGTTACAGTTTCAATTATCTGAAAAACTACCTTAAAAAGAAAGAAAAAAAACCCTATAGGACAGCGCTGATTTTAACATTCCTATTTGGATGCTGAATCATAGGTAAACATGTTCTTTCAACTGTATGCCAAGGCAATCACAAAATATTAAAATTTTAAATGAAGAAAGAGAGGCAGTTCATTAAATAGCTCAGTGGGAGCCACTAGAAGAAAGATTACAGGGCCAGAGTGAAGCAGCACAAAGACTGAAAAATGGGCAAAGATATTCCAGGTCAAATCTCTGCTCCATGACACCGAACAAGACACATTCTTTCTGTGCTTTTAACAAAATTATGGAACACACAGTCTGAATGTGCTGGACACTTTCTGCCTTGACAGTTCTATCGTAGAGAAGGAAGTAGAAATTACTTAACTATAAAATGTTCTTTTCCTATCACAGATTTTTTTTAAAAGTAAAGAAAATATGATGGAAGAGAGGACTGTGTTTTTCACTGAAGATTTACTGCAATAGGTTACACCTCTGGCTTTATAGACTCCCATAGTGGATGAGAAAGGACGAGGAAGACAATGGTATCATCTGTCTTCTGGTTGTGTAACAGCTGGGCATTAAAGGGAGAGAGACCTATGCTCAAGACTTGCCTGAACTTGACAGCTGAAGAAGAGCAGTTGACCTTCAATAGGTGTGTGACGTGATTCTGCATGGAGCAAACCTGGCTTCAAGGTGAACCCAAGAAGGATATAGATGACAATTTTCCTTCTCCTGATGTTTTGAAGTCACAGCTCCAGATGGCTAAGGGAAGAATCAGGCGTGTGAATAATAATGAATGCTTATAGCCATGCTAGTAAGGATGCATTCCTTTGGACTGTACTTTATGTGCAGGAGAGTGGAACTAAGATTCCAAGAATTCAGGAGTAGAAAAAGAAACTCTCTCAATCACTGACTAATATTTGAAGTTACATCTTTTCACTCTACAATTTGCACAAAGGCAAAATTCACACCTATGATTGAGAGAAGAAACATTGACAACCACAAATTATTCAGGCTGGATTCCTCCTTAATGATGTAAGATTGCTAGAATACTTGGTTTGGGAATAGAGTCCACAGAAAGGGACAAAACAGTGGTGCTGTAGAACTTAAGTAAGTCGTGGAAATTCTTTAAAATACTGTTCTGTAAATAAATGTAGATTTTAAAAAATGAAACATATGTCACTTTCTATGCAGCCTAAACATCACTCTAGTGTTTTACTAGGATGTGATTAATACACAGATGATTTATCTGAAACCACCACTATACTAGCTAGCTTTTCCATTCTTTGGACAAAATACCTAAAATATACATTTTAAAAGAAAAGAGGTTTATTCTGGTTCATGGCTTCAGAGGTTTCGGGCCATGGTTGGCTAGCTCCAAAGAAAAAAATAACATAGTAGAAGAGCATAAAGAGGTAAGCTACTTACTTCATGGTAAGCAAGAAGCATAGAGCAGGAAATACCCTGAGAAGAATAGATCCGGGGACCAGATATAGCACCCAAAGTTGCATCCTCATGAATTACCCAAACACATGAGAAAGTGTTTATTATGAATTTCCTAGATGTCATTCAAATCACTCAAACTGACAATCAAGATTAAGCATCACAATCATCTACATAGAATAGTAAATAAAATGCCTATTAAAAGAATAATGTCAAGAGAATTTCCCTGTCTGATATGAAAATAAACTCTTTTTTTTTTTTTTGGTCCTTTTGAGACAGGGTCTCGCTATGCAGTTTAGACTGGTCTTGAGCTCACTTTGTAGCCCAGGCTGGTCTGGAACTCACAGTGATCCTCCGGCCTCAGCCTCCAAGTGCTGGGATTACAGAGTGTGCTACTATGCCTGGCTTAAAATAAACTCTTGAAGCTACAGAATAAAACTTTTTACAGTGGTACTGATGTCAAAATTCACAGATCACTGGAAGAAACTGATAGTTTAAAAACAGATCTTAATATGTGTGAAAATGTACTATATGGCAAATGTATTGATTATCCAAAGATAAATTATTAGTTTTTGCAGTCTTTAAATAATTCATATATATGAAATATATATTAGAAAACATAGCTGAAAATAATAAATGTTCTCTTATTTGCAAAGTTGAACTTTGAAAAAATTAAAGGTATTATCCAGATATTGAACATTAAAGCAAAGCTAAATAATGGAGATTTACATAGTAACTGCCTTGTTATCTTACCTGAATATGATAGCAGACCTGAGAAAACATAAAGTGTTGTTTTTGTTTCCACAGAAGGACAGGAGGTCAAGCTTTGGGGCCATTTTTGATGACAATGAAACATGAGGACATCATGTAAGCCTAGGAATTTTGATGGTTACACCTTTAGAAAAAAAAATGGGTTAGAAAAAAAATCAATCGCTCAGCACAAGAATAAGACAAGAACTTTGTTAGATTTACCCAGAGCTCTCGGTAAGAATATACCTCATAGAGCATTTGCAATTACCAAACTGCTGTCGTAGACATTCTAACTTTCTAGTAAACCCAAGAAAGGCCGACAACATTAAAAAAGTGACTACTTGCATACCCATGTTAAAAAAAGCACTATTTCCAATAATCAAGAGGTAGAAGCCACCCAAATGTCCTTGGATTAACAAATGGATAAAGAAAATGGGATATGTACCAACAAAAGAATATTTTTTAGCCTTAAAAAAGAGAAAATTATGAGACATGCTCCAATATGAACAAAACTTGAAGACGTTATTCTAAGGAGATAAAGCCACTTTGGTAAAGGTGAGTACTTTATGACTCCACTTATTATAGGAAGCACCCACAGTGGTCAAATGCATGGCAGCAAAAACACACTGGTGGTTTCAGAGCTGAAATTTGGAGGGTGGAAGTGTGAAAAGTGGAATTCTTTAGTGGACACAGTTTCAGTTTTGTACCACGAAAAATTCAACAGTGTAAATATACTTAATAATTTAGAGTTGTACATGTAACTGAATTAAAATGGAAACTTTTATGTTTCTTATTTCAATCATAGTTCTTTTTTTAAGTGAGAAAAATGTGACAGTTTTAGAGCAGCAGAAGTGTCAGGAACAAATCATTCAATGCTTTCTGGAAGAATGATCCCTAAACACTGCCAGTCCTGAAGTCCCAGAAATATAAATCCCAGATGACCAGAAGATCATACTTTTTTTTGTTTTTATACTGGGAATTGAACTCAGGACCTTGCGCCTGCCAGGCAGGTGCTTTGCCACTGAGCTATATCTGTGGTCCAGAAGCTCATCATTTATAACTATAAATATAATATAAGCAACATAATATAAGACAGATAAAGCAAAATAACTTATGATAACATATTTAAAAATCAACAGAAAAGTACATAGAATAAAATAATAGTAAAACTAATAACTACAAATGATGAAACATAAAATGAAATGCCTGAAAAGTTATGGACAAAAATAAAACACAGAAAACTGAAAGACAGGTTTATAAAAGCTAAGCAATTTAAATAATAACTTTTAGACATGAATTATATTATAATTAAAGTTTAAAATTCATGATATTAATAGAATAATGTATTATTAAAGAATTTGAATTTTAATCTGAAGGATATTTCAGAAAATAGGACAAACCTCAAAAAGACTGAAAATAAGAGACTAAAAAGCAAGAATAAGACAAAGACTAACACACACCCAGTTAAGTTAGAAGGTGAGATCAGAGAGAATTGAGAAAAGATGAAATATGACCAAATAACTATTAAGAATTTCTTCAGAATTGATGAAGCGATTAATATTCTAATTCAAAAAGAACAACATGATAGTGTAATATCAGAAAACTAAAGACAGTGAGTACAGGACAGTTCTCTGGTTGGCCTCTCCCTCCCACCTCCAATTTCTTATTGAAGTTCTCCATAATGATTACATGTGGGATCCCATGATAAAGGAAGAGCTGATTAGGATAGTTTAGGCTCTGTTCTAGGCTTCAGGTTAGGAAATCCTTCAAGAATGTAGCCCAGCATGTTCTGTTACCCCAAGGTATATATCCTAGGGAGGGTGCCTTTTAGCGTCCCTCAGCTGCACTGCAAATGCAGCACCTATAATCAAGACTTCATCCCCCAGGTAGCTTTCCTCAATCTCAGAGGGGTAGCTCACATTGACCTTAGGCTTCTGTTGTCTTGCACTGCTTGTCTATAAGGAATAAATCCACTTCATGTGACCTCTTGCATTTGAGGGTATTTTGCTCAGAACTCAGTCAAGTTGGTAACCAGTGAAGATTTAACCTCTCCACAAAGAGATCTTAAAAGCACAAGAGAAAAAAAGATGCAAAAGAGTATGTCAACTGGACTGTTCCTACTTATAGCAGTAAAATCCAAGATGTAGTGGCATTCTACTTTTAATTTTTGACAGAAATTATTGGACTGCATTTATATTCCAACATAAATTATTCAAAATAGCAATAGAAAGACATTTTGAGATAAATAAAAACTAAGATGGCTTCCAACCAATAATTAGCTCACTGAAGACACACTGAGTAATCAACTTGAAGAAGTATATTGAAATCAGAACATCTAAGATGCAAGAAAAAATGGCAACAAAGTAGGTAAATTGGTCAGTAAACCTTCTTCCTCTACCAAGCTTAGTCTTCATTTCTTTCTAGTTATCTTTTATTTTAGTCTAGTGTAATTCCACTTTGATCAGAGACATACATGTAAAATTCAATTTTACTTCTAGTAATGTGCTGGAACATGGTTAACAAAGTGTAGTATATCATTGGTTTTGTTTAATGCTCCATATGCAATTTAAAAAACCTTCACTGTGGGCTATCTATATGTAAATAACTTGAATCTCATTAATTTTTGTTCTAATTTCTGTATCCTTTTGTTGTTGTGTTCTATCAGTTACTAAGAGAGGTACATGAATGAATAACCACGGGTTTGGATATTTGCTTATGGTGGATGTAGTAGGTCAGTACCACCCAAATGTTTTCCTGCAAACACTGTAAACACTAGATACATTGTAAACAGCACATTGAAGAGCTTTTAGAAACAAGGACTGAATGACGTAAAATTCTAGGAATAGACTATCGGAGCTAAAACTTTCTGGCTGTCCTCTTCCATGAGGGTTCTTGACAGTTCCAGTTACTGGCGAAAAGTGCCGGAGGCCAAAAGAGCTATACTAGAAGGGCAAGCTAAAATCTGCCGCAATTTTGCAGTGCTAAGGAGATAAAACTTCTTGTAAAGAAGGAGGTCAGAAAGAAATATATTATTATGCTTTTAAGACATTTTGAACATATGTGAAGTCAGAGTTGAAAAAGCTAAGCTCAAAATTGTGGAACAGAAAAACATTCAGGGTGGAGGAGACAAATGTCACTAGCTCTCTGTCAAAGGCCTGGCAAGGTCACACCCACAGAGAATACTGGATCATAAAGTCCTAGTGAAATTTCCTGCAATTAAGTAGTGGTATGGACTCCTGGTGATATTTGTCTGACTTTTGACCTATGAAGAATATAGAAGTTTAAAGAGTTTTAAATTTCAAATCCTCAAATAATTTATCTTATAAGGTGGGTATTAAAGATACCTTCCAAATTTCAAACCAAATAAACAAATGAACAAACTGAAAAATAAAATGTAAGAAATGCAAGTGGCAGGGATTTCCAAAGAAATGGGACAATTGGAGAGAAAGTGGATTTTTTCTCATCAGTGGTGCCAGTCTACCCCTCATTAGACAGATCTGTATGACTATGGGTTCACCTAATGGAGGAAGTAAGACATATTAATTGATGAAAAATATCAACTGGGTATTTTATGTTTTTTATATATAAATAACACAAAGACAGAAGACAGGCAGAGATTATGGAGGCCAACAACTAATAAAAGATAGATCAACAAGGTACATGCCTTCAGCAGGACCAGCACCAAAAGGAGTGAGATCAGGGGTTGATGACTGAGGTGAACTTGCACCACGCCCTGACATGCAGACATGCTGAACAGAAGTGGGTGGGCAGGGCACCATTTTATTTCAAAAGGCTCGTGGTGAGCTCCAGTAGTAGTACAATCCCAGTCACTTCACTGCCAACATGCCAGAGTGCAATGAGGGAAAAGCCATCCAGAAGCAAGCTGGCAGGTTGGAGCTGGTAGGGGGAATTCTGCTGAGAGGTAGGAGCTTGGACCACCTACACTCCACTCTGGTGGCCACCAAAAATCAGTCTTAACTCTAATTACAAAGGACTGAGAGTGTCCCCCTGATCTGAAAGAGGCCTCAGCCCTGCAGCATTGGCAGGCAAGCATCCCTGGCCTACAGCAGGACAAGGGTCGTCCTCCTTCCCAACAACCTGTGCATAAGAGGAGTCAGTGGACAAGCTGTGCAAGGTCCAGTAGGAGCCGACTGTCTACCGGTCTGGGAATAAAACTGGGCTTTTCCTACCCAAGGGCAGTACAGCAACTGGAAGGTTGCTTCAGAGACAATCATGGTAAGGAGAAGTGTCTGCTTAAGAGCAGTCCCAGCCCCTCGATCCACAGGCCAATATCAGTCCCATATCCCACACAAATCCTACCGAAAACTTGTCAGGATTACACTGCACATTTCTGGGATCTGAGTTGGACAATATCATAGAAATGTGGACACCAGAGGAATTTTATTATTTTTCTTTTCCTTTGTTTGATTGGTTTTCCTTTTGCTGTCTGAAGGTTTTTTTCTCTTTATTCTTTTTTCACTATTTAGGTTTCTTGCCTTTCATTTTGCTTTCTTCTATTTGTCATCTTTCTCTCTTTCCTCAACTATCTCTCTTGATTTTCTGGTTTTTCATGTGAGTGAACATTGTATCTGCTCTTTCTGGTTCACTTCAATATTCTTTTACTTCCTTTTTCATTCTTTCTTTCCAGTGTTATCCAGTTTCCCAAAACTTAGGTGATCATTAACCCTCCAACTTTGCTTTTACATTTATCTTCATTCATCTCTCTATCTTGTCCCCTAACCCTCTTCAAAATCCCCCACACTAGAGTAAAATCACTCTACTAAGGGGGAAATCATAGTATGCAAGGTCCTAGTATATGTTGGATATAGCTGTACAACTTTTTCGTATGATTAAAGGTATCAGGTTAACAGTTACCACAGTAGGCTGTGCTTGAAGCTATTGTTATTGCTAATTATATCACTTCAGCCAAAATGTCATAGCCTGTTATAATTAGTTTTTCTCCCTTGTATGACAATATTGTGATTGTCTGGAGTCATAACCATCACTGTAGTTTGTACCAAAGGGCTGGGTATTGAACCAAATAGATAGTAACTTCTCATCCTTAATAAACTGGGAAGTTAGGGTTCTGTTATATAACTTCAGATCACGCCCTTTTGGTTAAATGTACCAAATCAAGACTTAACACAGTTTCTCAGTTTCTAGCCCATGTTTGATGCTATTGTTATTGCTAATTGTACTCAGGATGTCATAACTGTTGTAATCACTTGTTCTCCTTTATATGACAACACTGTGACAGTCTGAGGTCATAACCCACACCATAGTTCAGTATCAAAAGAACCAAAGGAATGGATGTTTATCCAAATAGATAAAAACATTTCATCCTTAATAAACTGGGAAAGTAGGATCTTAATAAGACACAAAAACCAAGAATCTCATACATATAGAAGACATCTCTGAAGAACAGACATTTCTCAAGGAGCATTGATACTAGTGATAAAACTACTTCTTGGAAGAAATTTCCAAGCATTGACACAGAAAAAGAAATTTAAAAGTACAAAATGATAAGACCTAGAAGGAAAACTCAGCCCACACAGGACAAGTCCAAGTGATAATGTGGTAGAGAAAAATGGAGGTCATCAGTCTGAAATTTCTGAAGTGACAGCAGCAGAAGTTCAAAAACAGTTGCATGAGACCATAGAGGAAGTCAAATAAAAAATAATTTCCCCAGAGAAAAAAGAAATAATGACCATAATTAAGAGCTAACTCAGTGAATCTAGAGCAGATATAGACTTTAAAAATATAATGGAGCATAGTAAAATGATGGGAACTATGAATACCCAACATAGGAAAGAAATGGAATCCATGAAATAGATTCAAACAGATATCCAGGAAATTAAAAATTTCATGGAAAGTTTGCAAAACTGCATGAATGAAAGTGAAGACAGAATTTTATTTCTATGGAGCAGAATAGAGGCTAATGACCACAAAAAGAAGATCTCTTAAAAATAACAAGGAACCATGGAAAAATAATCCAACAGCTACAAGATGATGCAAGGAAAAATAGCATAAGACAGGTTGAAAAGCAGGAGCCAGCACAAATGACATTAAAAAAAAAAAACTGTTCAGAGAAGTAATGCAGTAAACTTCCCAAGTATGGAAAAAGAATTTGACATGCAGATAAGTGAGGCATAGAGATCTCTGATTAGCCATGAACAGAACAAATCTACACCAAGGAATATGGTAGTCAAAATTCTAGAAATTCAGCACAGGAATAGAGCATTAAAAGCAATTGGAGTAATGAAACAATTCACCTATAAAGGAAGTTTATCAGAATTACAGCAGACTTCTCAACACAAACACAAAGAGAGCTTGGACTAAACTATATAACCTACAACTCTGCCTTTCAGAATCAATGTAGAAATAGGATACTTCCATGGCAAAGGATAGATGAAGAGATACAAATTAATCAAAAAGAATAAAAGCCTCAGAAACTATATATATATATATATATATATATATATATATATATATATATATATATTCGACACATTTTAACAATGTTAGTGCTGTAAAAATAAAAAGGATTTCTTTTCAATTAATGATAATGAGTCAATCAGATACCACATGATTAAACCTGTGACCCATACCTCAAAGTATCCACAAAAGTTTGAGTTAAACTTTTGAGTTAAACCATAGACTTAAACATGAAATGTGAGGTAACAAAGCTTTTAGATGCAAATAACAGCTTATCTTAGCAATCATGGCTTTAAAATATTTCACTAGATACTCTTCCTTCAAAAAAGCAGTCTTATTCCCTTTCTTTCCTGTGGAGGCCAGACTCACAAACTTGTTTCAAACAAATAGAATGTGCTGGCAGTGACACTGTTTGGCTGCTACAGTAAGTTTTAAAGAATCAAAATGAATTTGACTTGGATGTCCTTTTTTTCTGGGGACATGCACCTTTGCATATCTGAGCTACCTTGGAAGAATCCCAGCTGTCACGAGATATTACATTTGGAGATCATATGAAGAGACCAAATAAAAATAGGAAGCAGAATCTGAAGAGCCAGGTTTGCTCCTACAACCCTTACTTGTCTAAGTCCTCGCACCTGTATTAGTCTCCTACGGCTGCCGTAATAGTTACTGCAGACTTGGTAGCTTAAACAAACCACACATTGATTCCCTTACAGTTATGAAGGTCGTAAATCCAAAATCAGTTTCACTGGGCCAAAATCTAGTTTAACCAGAGCTTTGCTCTCTTGATACAGTCTAGCAATAAACTCATTTCCTTCCCTTTTCCAGCTCTGAGAGCTGCATTCTGTGGCATGGAGCCTCTTACTCCGTTTTGAAAGCCAGCAGTATAACATCTCGAAGTGTAACGTCTTCTTCAATGTCAAGTCTCTCCTTTCACTTTCTTGTAAGAACATTTATAATTGCATTTAGGGCACAATTGGATAATCTAGGATAATCTCCCCATTTTAAGAACATTAATCACCTCTGCCAAGCTTCTTTTGCCTTACACACTGCATTCAGATTCTAAGGTATTAGGACCTGCATAGCCCTAGGAGATGTTATTCAGCCTGCTACACAAATCTAGGCGAGAGACACAAGGGAAAATGCCCTTGAGGTGACCCAGCCTCAGCCACTACCTAGCTACAAGCTGAAGAGAGTGGAGAGCTAGACCTGCCCAGCTGAATCACTAAATTCCTGGGCCCAAGACCATGAAAGATAATATTTTTCTGTTGTTTTATGTCACTAAGTTTGGGTAAAAATTCCTTAATGAATTTTCCTAGGCAAAATGAAAAATAAGAAAAATGCAAATGAACTTGACATGAACCTACAATTACTCCTTTTAAAATGTTTTACTTCGTTCTTTTTTGTTTGTTCATTTGCGGCAGCTTCTTGCTACGTAGCCCAGGCTGGCCTTGAACACACAGGGATCCTCCTGCCTCAACCTCCTAAGTGCTAGGATTACAGCATGCACCACCATGCCTAACTACTTTGTTCTTAAGAATATATTCTTTCTATTATTTTGGAGTAAATATACTTTACTAGAAAATTATACACAAAATATATAATTTTTAAAAACAGTCTGCTAGAAAAATGCAAAATTGATCATTTTGGTACTTTCACATTTTTTAAACATTTGATTTAGTATTTACAAGTCAGGGAACTACTGTCTTCAGGATTAACTCTAGACTCATCAACTTCTAAACCAAATCCCATGTACTCCTTCTGTGTATCCTTCTGCAATTTTTCTCTTGCCACTGTGGTTTATTCCTCAATATTTCTAAACCACTGACTTCTTCACACACACACACACACACACACACACACACACACACTTCTTCACAATATTTTGTTTCACTGTAAGACACTTCTGTGTGTGCCATCAATTGCTTAAAATCATCCTTCCTCTTACTGCTTCTCTCAAAACAGTAAGAGACTATTCAAGAGACTATTTCTCTTGAAATCTCAATTTTAGAGAAGTATATTCCCTGAGCACATGTGTATTTTACTATTTAAAGTTGTATTGAAATGATGTTTGTATGTATGTTTATAAACTAAACAGTAAGATTATAAAGGACTCATTTTAAAAATTCTTACATTCTTTGAAATTTATAAAATATATGGAATAGGGTAGGTGTTTAAGAAATGTTTGTAAATGTATGTATAAGTTTCATAATGCAAATAGAGGTGAAGGTCTGGTAAAACATCTCCATATGTATCAGTTTGGGGTTTACTAGAGAAAAAGATGTAACACAAGATATACAACTGTATAAGAAATTACACGATTGGCTTACAATGGTCAGCCACAAAGTCGGATGAGGAAGTGTGCAGAGGGCGTCTGTCCAGCCCAAGGGCTGGAGCTTACTGCAGTGTCCCGTGTAAGTCCTTATCAGGAGGCCAATGGATCTGTGACTGCACACTGAAGGCTGAAGAGTCTATGCTGAAGGCTGGAGTCCCAGGCCGAAGCCGAACAGTCTGTACCAGAAGCCAGGAGACAATGTCCAAGCTGAAGGTGAAGACTGGAGGTCCCCTGAGGAAGCAGCTATCTGTCCTTCCTCACTTGCTCTTTACTGTACGCGGGCTGCTCCCCTGGGGTGGCACTCGTGCCCTCCTCTTGTACAGGCTGAAGATGTTACAAACTAGGGACGCTGGCCCCCTGCTGAATCACTTAAAGTTCTGACCTTCTCAAATTGACACAATGAACAGTATCCTAACTGCTTGTTCTCCACACCCCAGGATGTAGAGCTGCTGAGTCACTTAGTTAAGTTTCTAGACTTATCAGTTTGACATAGCATACCATCACGCCATGTGATTTAAGTTTCAGTCAAACACTGTCATCCTCTCTAAAGAGAGGATAATAGAAGGGTAATACTCTACTTATTTTTTAGGTGGCTTTATGTCTTTGAAAAGTATTGTTCAATATATCGCATCTTATTTCCTTAATTTGTACTCTATCTCTGTTCTCCTCTGGCATCATGATATAAAAATCTACGTCCATGTTATATGAAAATGTAAAACACTTTTAGATGGTTAAAGTCAGTGAGCAGATCCTACTCAGTTCCTTCTCTGCGGATGGTTGCACTTATTCATTTCTTGTTGACATCCTGTCCCTGCCTTTCACACTCAGATCACAGTATTGCTCAGTGTTATGATCAGGAGCCATTAACAAAAACATAGCAGCCATGGTTTGAGCAAAACAGCTGCATGTTTTTTACAGGTTAAAAAGATGTAGAAGTAGGCTGCCTCAGAGGTGCTACCAGAGACCCAAGTTACTTGAGTCATTCTTAACGTGTGACTTGTGTCTGCTTTCTTATTGCTGTCACATGCTTATTACAGTCACATGCTTATTACATAGCTGATCTATCTTCAGAATAGTATCTCTATTCCATACTAGAGGGCAAAAAGCAGACTACAAAATGTACTTGCCCATGGAATATGGTCTTTTAAAGACCTTTTTCAGAGGACACAATTTTACAAATACTTGATTAATGTTTGATATAATTTGATTATATTGCATAGTTTTAAGGGATGCTGGGAAACATTTTATCTGGGTTTATTATCTCCTGGAAAATAACTACAAAGAAGGGGAGAGAAATAAATGTTAATTCATTGATGCCTTGGTCTACAAACTTGATTCTTCTCCACAGTTCTGCTCATTTACCAATTTGAATGAGAACTGAGTCAAACTCAGTGGTTAAGTTCAATGTTTCTCTTAGGAGAAATTTGATTTTGTTCTCATCCAGTTCAGTTTGTGATGGAATCATGGAGAGAATTGAGTTTGTGGACTAATGTACCGCTGTATTTATAGGCAACCAGTAGAGTGTGTGTAATGGACAGAACTTTGCTGGTGACTGTCTTAATAGAAAAGCCCATAGACCAAGCAATATATTCTAGAATTTTGAGTGCAACAAAATATAGAATGATCACAACTCCTTCTGTTTGTATATGGAAATTTATTAAGGTAATTGAAAGTTGGCCATATTTTTTAAGATGCTTTACAACTATTATAGATTTGTGTCATTCTTTTTTTTATTTAGAGAAAAAAGCAAAACAGAAAAAAGGTTAGAAA
>PVJX010014680.1:0-44304 GCA_004027295.1 Dolichotis patagonum | reverse complement strand
ATCCAGGGGGATGGACGTAAAACCGTTGTCATCAGCACATTGCAACCTTCCAGTATTCATGACAGTCATAAAGACAGAATAAATGCTTGCAAGTCTGACAGTAAGTAAAGGCACAGGGGCTGCTGCCCTACACACTGCATACAGAAACCTAGTTTGGGACTGTCTTCACTGCTGGGCATTTGCACTGGGTGGGCTCTGAGATCACACAGACTCTGAATTTGTGACCTATTAGCAGAAGACCTAGGCTTAACAGGAGAACTTATAAAGAAATCTTTGTTATGAAAGATGAATTCATTACTCCCATGCCTGTTGGTGAGGTTCAGCAGGGCAACCCTTTCCTCTTTCTGCCCCAGGGACTTTGCCTAGTCTGCATGGAAGAAGAGTACACAGCTGACTCTAGCGTTGAGGTCTAATGCCATCCTAGGCCCAGACTAGGGTTTTGGTCAAAACATGGATCCTAGAATGGAAAGATAAACTGAGAACAGCAAAGAGATCTGATGCTTGTTTTCTTATTGCATAATGTAAGAGACCTTTCTTTCCTTATAGAAGCTAAAAGGTGAAGGCTTCCCAGAAAAGGGCTAATAGTTTCCTATTTAACGTCTTACCTAGTAGGGTAACCACTTCAATATAGTGTACACTTTTTCCCACCTGTAAAATAGTGTAGCTTCAGTGTGGTTTAATAACCTTACCAATAGGCAATCAAGACATCTCCTAAAATCTTGACCTCTTATCCTATTTACTTTGCTTCTAAGACTGTGGTCTAATCTCCAATGGTCAATTTAGTTAGCATGGTTATCATTACTCCAATGAACCTGAGTGCTTTCCCAGCCAGAACTAGTTCACCTTCAGTGCCACTGTTGTCAGTCAACTCTACCATATACTTGTTTGTTACAGGTGAAGTCACGTCACTATCCTGTACTTCTCTGAAGTTTCCCATGATACCCACTAGAAAAATAAAATAAACCCCACTGGAGGGGCTACTTCAGCCAAACTTTAAATCCTCTCTGAATCCTACATAAACTTGCTTGTTTATCTCTCACACAGGCTGATCTTTGAAGCCAAAGGGCTCCTGAGAGCACTGAAGTTCTAACCCTTTGGAATCAGCAGAGCACCAGCAGCATTTCGTACCATCCCTACTCAGTATGACTGCGGAACAGAACACAGGTAAGAATGGACAGCAAGCTGAATTTAACCTACATAACCAAAGCCATGGAAGGAGAGGGAACTACAGAGGGCAGCAGGCAGGACGGTGAACAGAAAGCAGCAGTGGCATTGCAGCACGGAGCAAAGCCTTTGGTATGAAGAGCAACTGCAACCAAGAGTATAGAAGGATTGGTCCAGATTTGTTTAGGTCCCTTTAATTAGGTGTAAGTGGTAAAATCTGAATTCCCAGAAGCCTTCACTCATGTATAATAATCTTAACAGAAATAGCGATCCAAGACTTGGTTTTAGAACATCCTCTAGCAGTTTTCCTTCTTCCAAATTGGTTTAGGCATTTCTGTATAGCTCCAGAGAGTTATCAGATCTCCCATCTAGTCTTAAGCTATGAGAATGTCCTACCACTGACTAGGGACTGGCCAGACTTATCAACTTCCCATTAAAATGCCCACTGTTGAAATACTTTCATCTCTCTTTCAAACTTAAGGTAACTCCTATAAAAAAAGAATAAACACACCACAGGTCATTCTTATTTCTCATCTCTAGAGGAAAACATTGAACCAGCGGGAAAGCCAAAGGCAATTATAGACCGAGATTGAAAGTAAAAAGCTTCTTTTCCTATGGACCATACTTGATGAAAGAAAGCCACCTCTGCGGCTCTGCAAAATCATTAAAATGCTACTTATGCACGGCACAATGGTAGGCGAGCTGAGGTGTTGCTTCGGTAGGAAACAAAAAAAAGGAAATGCAGCAGAAAGGTCAGGGCCCAACTTGCCAAGGTCCCCAAAGGTTTCCTTTTCCAGGACTCATTGAGAGTTAACAGATTAGGAAGTCACAACTAGCCTGAGTGGACAGTGATTTGCTGTAATCTATTTGGTCTGTATCTGGTTAGATGAAGGTTTGCTCCCATAAGAAAGAAGCTCAGTTGATGTCTGTGCAGATATTTCTTAAGCTTCTGTGTGTTATGACATTCAGCTGGTGAGGAAGTATGATTGTGAGAAACCTATGTATATGATAACCAAGGCAAAGAGTTGCTTATGAAACAGCTGGAGATGAGGCCTCCCAAGGCTCTCATCTGAAGAGATTCTTCAACACTCAACCTTACAGGCCCCCACTGAAAGAAAGTATCGAGACAAAGCATCATTCAGGAAGAATGGGGGCTAGAGAAGGGAAAGACATGATCTCAAATGCAGTACAAGGGTGGTGTTTGGTTCTGACATGAGCCACAGACTAAAGTACTTGCACCCTCCTTTAGGCAGACTCCCAAAAGCTCACTGACCAGGTAACTGCTCACAAGTAATGAAACAGTGGGGTGCAGCGCTCATAACAAACAAAGCAGTTTCAGTCATTTTGTTCCCCGATAACAACCTGAACAAAAAGAATGATTATCCTTGGAACTTACCTCTCCTATTTATGTCTACTTGGCATCTGAAGAGGAAGTGAAAGAGCAAGATGCCACAAGACTTGCCTAATGTTTTTGACACAGAAGAGCTCAGACCTCAGAGGTCTGGGAATCCTGATGACAGGCCAGACCTTGGTCAGTCCATCTATAAAAGAAATGCCAGGATCATAGCTGATAGAAGCCTAACCAAACAGCTGGGTAGACAGTACCCCATGTTGCCTTCAGGAATCTAAAGATCCCTTCCACACACAAAAAAAAATCAAGGAAGACCACTCACCCACCTGAGAGCTGGTAGGAGAGCCTAAATCCCAATAGCCAGCAGAATATCACAGTGTAATCTGATGCTAAAATTTGTGAGGAAAGTGTGGGTTTAAAGGGAAGCAAATACAACTAAGATTGAAAATACTCTTCACAGAAGAACATACTATCATGAAATGAAATGTACTTCCTGTATTAAAATGTTACCAAGACTATCCTAGACTTTTAGAACTGGTGGTGGGAGGAGATGGCTAGGAGAAAACTAAATGCTAGAAGAGGCAGCAAAATAACAAAAGAGGGGGCTTTGTAAAAATGCCAAGTACATTTGCCCTGGTCTGGGACATGGTTCCCTTCTTATTGCTCCCTTGAGTTATATGGCAGTGAAAGAATAGAGAACATGATTCTGAGTCCTCAAAAGCAATAATTTTACCTGATGAGAAAACCAGAGACCCCTCTACACCAAAAACTAGAGGTCTTGGCTGGTGTGAACAAAGTCATTGTCTTAGTTACTTCTCTTGTTGCTGAGACAAAATACCCAACACCCCAAGTTAAAGGAGGAAAAGTTTATTGTAGCTCACAGTTTATAGAGGTTTCAATTTATGCTGGACTGACTCCAAGGCAGGGTGGTACATGGCAGAGGAGAAACAATTCATGGCAGGGAGACGGCAGCAAGTGGCAAAGTGGTGAACCAGCAAGCAACCTCAGCATCCCTCTTTCTGTCCCTTATATTCTAACCGGGCTACAGGTCCTTAGGGTGGGTAGCACTCACATAGAGTATGGGGCACCCTTATTCCTAGCATGGCACCACGAATATATGCAAGCATCACATTCTTAATTCCAGCATCACACTCTAGATCAGCCACATATGAAAAGCCCTCCCTATGACCACATGAGGCTGTGGGGGAACATCTAGACACAAGCTGTAACAGTTGATTTTGCAGAAGAGGCCCAGCTCAAGACACCGTGCAGAGACTATGGCAGCAGAAGGGTTAAAGTGGTATAGGCAGGTAGGTACAGCACACACAAACAATGGAGGGGCATAGGTGCCTGGGGATGAGGTTCAACTGATTGTTTCCAAATCACCAGTACCAACTAGAGACTTGATAAAATCTCAAAGCAGGCCTGGCAGACTGAGTAGGAGTTTTGTCCAATCTCTGTAAACTGATAGAGATGCAGACATCTCCCATTTGTAGACAGTGGCAGGGAAGACAGATGAGTTGTGCAGTCTGCTGAGGGCTATTGGAAGAGCAACTCTGGCCATATACAAAGAAGGGGTTCTCAGGGAACGCCTTTATGCTCACTTTGCTCTGTTGCTCACCAGCCATGAAATGCAGCATGACCAAGCTACAGTCAATCTTCAGCTCCCTACTCACATCAGCACTTCGCACAAAAGCCTGAGTCTGCAGGTCCTCCACCCACTTCAGCTTCTCTTGGCCGGGCTGATGATGATGCCTTTCATGAAATGTGAGGGCAAATGGTAAACAAATTGATGTGAGGAGTGGGAGAGCCATTTGTGGTGGCTGTTAATAAACACACTAACTCTGAGTATTCCTCCCTTTTTTCCCCAAATGAAAGCATTAACATTTTATACATATTAACATCTCTGGGATTAGTTCCCATCTAGAAAAGTGTATTGTTCTTAGAATGTCACTTTGATCAACTGGAAAATTCTGGGCCATTCTCTAAGGGATCTGGTAACAATCAATACATTTTTTAAACTATTGACTTTCTGAAAGCTTGTAGTACGCCTGAATGACTTCGGTTGTAATCACAAAAGCCAGACACTATTTGTCATTATTTTGCTATGCAGAATTTTGCTGGCTCTTTCTTTTCTTCATGGGCATGTCTCAAAACACCTCCAAGGACAGAAAGCAAGGTGGAAGTTGTGGAACCTTTTCTCTCAGTCTTCCAGGAAACCTTTAACCTTTTGGCAGTGAAAGTGCTGAATTTCATAAAACTTTCTTAAAAGTTTTATGCACAAAAAAGGAATAACTGCTGCAATGTTTACAGGCCTACAGACAAGCGTGAGCCACAGAGCCCATCTGCTTCAACATTACACATACATTACATCTGTTTGCATTGCCTACGCGATGGAATGTATGCCTGTGCCTTTGGGGGAAAGACATAGTCATCACCCCCCAGCATAGTTCATTCATCACAGCCTCTAACAGCAAATGTGGAATTCCTTTATGTTTTTCATATTCTAACCGCTAGATCCGGCTGCCTCTTGGCAAATTAAAAATAGCTAATGCATTTCTCTGTAGACTTATGGGGCATTAGCTAAGAACCATATGTTGAAAGTCATTATGCTCTCTGAGTCAGTATTACAATGAGCAATCTTAAAGAGCAAGGACTGGGAAAAAGAACACGGGCTTAAGGGTGGTAAAGGAAAATGCATAAGAAGAGACAAAGAAAAGAAGGAGAGAAGAAGAAAGTGGAGAAAAACATGGAAAGGATGGCGGAAAGAGATGAAGAAAACATTGAATTTAATTAATTTGACAGATTGTAGATAGGTAGGTAGTGTGAAATAAAAGGACAACTACTTCTGTAGAAGCACATCACATTAATGTATGTATTGACTATTTGAAAGAAGACTACTAATGCTGTAGCTCCCAAGGAAGCCATATATGCTCATGAGCAGTTCTTAAACAAAACATTTCACTTAACAAGAATAAAAGAGACCAGAATGGAAAGGCCGTATTCCTTCTTTCCACATTCTTTCTCCACTCTTATCTTTCAAGTTGCTTATTTTATGTCTTATTCCTGTTTTAAAACCCTGTGATTTCTTTTTCAACATGATTTTATCCAGAAAATATTAGAGATGGTAAAAGAAGAAACAGAAATCCATAGTATTGTTCAAATTCCCTTCAAGGGTGCTCAAATGTATGCAAATAAATTAACAACATAGATGGAAGATAAGCAAATGCCAAACAAATAAAACCTTAACAACAGATAGAAAAAGTATATAAATTAAAAAGAAAATGTTGATGTAATTCTCTTACTTATAAATGATATCTTTCTTCTCATCTCAAGTATTTTTAAGACTCTTTCCTTTCATGAATAATGTGACATTATAATTCCAAAAATTTAAAATCATCCTCCTTTTGAACCACTTATTAGCCTGGGAGGATTTTTATATCTTATTATGAATTTCCACAATGTGTTTATTTCTTTTAAACTAAGAAACAGATGGACCAGTACCTCATCCAAAAATAGAGAAAGCCAGAAGTCAGGGCAGCAATAAAGCAGAATGCATTAGCTTGTGTTAGAAGGGATAGCCATGTTACTCATCCATGTTTTTAGCAGGCCTCTCTAAGAAGAAAGTGAATTGATGCTGGGATTGGGGAACCAACCAAGAAATCAACTAGCCAGCCTTCCTGGTAAGCTCTACAAGCCACCCTGGGGGCAGTGGTCTGAGCTTCTCTTGGGAGGATGACTGTATGCAATATAGCGAATATGGAAGATTTCCTTCTCTCGTCTTTAAAGGCCAATATTGTTTACACTGTTTTGCCTTGTTCTGATTAATCATTTTGCTTTATTCAATATTCTGTTTTGATAGGTTTTATAGTGTTTCGGTTTTTGTTTGATTTTTATATACCTGATGGATTGGACAACTATTGCGAAGATAACAAGATATGCTATAGTAGCTATTACTGTGTTCCCAGTATCCTGCTCTGAAGTTCTGTACCAATTTTGCTGCATTGTCCTGGTTGGTTTTGTTCTGTCTTGTTTTGTTGGATTTTACTATCCTTAAAAAAATGAAAAAAAGAAAGTGAATTAAACATGTAGAAAAAAGGATGAAAGGACTCCAAATAAGACAATATTCTAGATTTAGTTCTCTGGTTGTATTACAAGGTATACTGTGAACTATTTATTGTTTGAGTTGTCAAGTTCAGATTTTATGTCACTGATGCAAGTCTGATTTCAAAAAATCTAGGATAGAGACATAAAATCCAGTGGGGTCTGGTAGATTCTAGGCACATCTAATATGTTTGGGCTTAAAGTCTAGCAAGGATTTTCTTTACATAGTATAAGGATTCAATTTGTCAAATATGCATTTTTATTGATACTTTTTTGATATGTAATTGTCAGCATTTATTTTAATTCCCTTATTGCCATGAAAAACAATTTTGAGCACTTACTATATAAAACCTATTACAGACATATTTCGTTTAATTCTAAACATAACCCAAAATGCTATTTTTTTCTTTTTTTAAAATTTTATTGAAGAGAAAAACAAAACAAAACAGAAAAAGGGTAGCAACAATACAGAATTCCAAGGAAAAAAGGAAAAGAACAAAAAACACTAAGAAATCACTATTTGATGAACTAAATATTGTCATCTTGGAAATAGTTGTTCAAGTTTAAAAATTAAAATACACAAAGTAGACATTCAAACAATGAGACTGTTAACAGTTCTGCTCCATGATCTAACAAAAACAGTAATATGATCATCCATCTTACACACTTAAACACACATGCAGTTATATCCTTTAGAGCACTTCCTTTTCCTCTCTTTTTTTACAGTAGCAATTAAACATTTTGGGAGTTATTACTCCTACATTTATTATTTTTACAATAGAGACACAATGTTATATTTATAAATATGAGTCTTTATTTCACTACTGAGGATATTCTCAAGTTGTCTCCATTTAACTATGAAAGCCTCAAGATCATCATTTTTCATAGTTGAGTAATATTCCATCGTATAAAAATACCAAGATTTTTCATCAACTCTGCCGTTGATGGGCATCTTGGTTGTTTCCAAGATTTAGCTATCACAAATTGTGCTGCTAAGAACATGGGTGCACATATATCACTGTGATATGACATTTCAGTTTTTCTGGGAAAATACCCAGGTGGGGTATAGCTGGGTTGAATGGAGCTTCCGGTCCTAACCTTCTGAGATTTCTCCATGTTGATTTCCATAGTGGTTGCAGCAGTCTACACTCCCACCAACAGTGGAGCAGTGTTCCTTTTTCCCCGTAGTGTCGCCAACATTTGTTTTTTTCCATTTTATTTTAAAGAGGATAAGACAAAAGAGGATAAGACAACAGTACAGAACATATTGGAACCGGACAACATAGACAACACAATACTTAACATTAAGACAACAGGACATTAAGAATAGCTATCACAATATTTCTTTCTCTGCTCTAGTTGAGCATAGTTTCAAATACAATAATATCAAACATAACAGAAAAGTACAAAACCATTCAAAGAGTGAAAGAATTAAAGGGCAATCAGAACCGAATAACAGAGAATGATCAATGGGTACTATATCTCATTTTCAATAAAAAAATTTGTTTATACTTTCACACATATTCAAATCCCAATAAGACACAATGTAATAGATAGAAACAATGGAAATAGAAGAATAGAAGCTTGATAGGACTTCTAAGAAGGACAGTATTAAATCAGCAATAGCTGTCATAATGTTTTGTTCTCTTCAAAACTGCTGTTCATAGCATCATGTATAATGAAGTCAAACAAAACAGGATAAAACCATTCCAACTAATGAATGAAAACATTGAAAGGCTTAAAAGCTATGAGATGGGGACTCATGATTACCATAAAATCTTATATGCTCTTACCAACTCTTATACTAGGGAGACTATACGGTATTTACACATATGAGTTTGGTTTATTTCACTTATGAGTATGGTCTCAAGTCTTATCCATTTATTTATAAATATCTCAATGTGATCATTCTTTATAGCTGAGTAGTACTCCATTGTATAGAAATACCACAACTTTTTATCCATTCCTCAGTTGATGGGCACTTAGGTTGTTTCCAAGATCTGGCTATTACAAACTGTGCTGCTATAAACATGGGAGCACATATATCACTGTGGTATGATGTTCTCAGATCTACTTGGAATATGCCTAGAAGTGGAATAGCTGGGTCAAATGGGACCTCCAGACCCAGCTTTTTGAGGAATCTCCAGACTGACCTCCACAGTCGTTGCACCAGTCTACACTCCCACCAACAGTGCAGAAGAGTTCCTTTTTCCCCACAGCCTCTCCAACACTTGTTGTTGGTACTGTCTTCTACCTTGGCCAATCTTTCTGGAGTGACATGAAATCTCACTGTGGTTTTAATTTGCATTTCTCTCATGACGAATAATGATGAACATTTTTTCATGTATTTATTTGCCATTCATATTTCTTCATTTGAGAACTGTGCATTCATTTCAAATGCCCATGTTTGGATTGGTTCTTTGAATTTCGAGGGTCTGACTTTTTAAAATTCTTTATAAGTTCTAGACAGAAGCCCTTTGTCTGAGCGACTGCCCATTAAGATTTTTTTTCCAATTTGTGGGTTGTCTTTTCACTCTGCTGGTAATCTCTTTTGACGTGCAGAAACTCTTGTAATAAGATGTGGTCCCAGTTATTGATTCTGGGAAGTATTTCCCATGTAGTTTGATTTGTGTTCATGAATTCTCTTCCTACCCCAGTATCTTTGAGTTTTTTACCCACTTTGTCTTCCAGCAGATTTAGTGTTTCTGTTTTAATATTTAGATCTTTGATCCATTTAGATTTTAGTTTAGTACATGGTAATAGTCATGGGTCTAGTTTTAGTCTTCTGCATATGGATAGCCAGTTTTTCCAGCACCATTTGTTGAAGAGACTGTCATTCTTCCAGCGAGCATGTTTGGCCCCTTTATCAAAGATACGGTGGTTGAGTGAGTTCAGGCTTGTGGTTGTATCTTCCAGTCTATTCCGCTGACCTTCAGGTCTGTTTTTATGCCAGTACCATGTTGAATTTATTACTGTAGCTTTGTAGTATAAATTCAAGTCAGGGATGGTGATGCCTCCTGCCTTGCCTTTGTTGCTTAGAATTGCCTTTGCTATTCTAGGTCTCTTCTGGTTCCAGGTGAACCTTAGGAGTGATTTCTCTAGATCTATGAGGTATGTTAGTGGTATTTTCATTGGGAGTACGTTGAATCTGTATAGTAATTTTGGGAGAATGGCCATTTTCACAATGTTTGCTTTTCTTATCCATGAACAGGGGATGTCTTTCCATTTTCTGAGGTCCTCTTCAATTTCCTTTTTCAGGGTATTATAATTTTCACGTTATAGGTCTTTTACTTCTTTCGTGAGATTAATTCCTAAGTATGTCATTTTTTTGGACCCTAGTGTAAAGGGTGTGGCTTCTCTTATTTCTCTCTCAGTACTCTGTTGTTAGTGTATAGAAATGCTATCAATTTTTGAGTATTGACTTTGTAACCAGCTACCTTGCTGAATTTATTTATTACATCTAGGAGTATTTCAATAGAGTTTTGGGGTCTTCTATGTAAAGTATCATGTCATCTGCAAATAATGATAATTTAACTTCCTCTTTTCCTATATTTACTATTTTTATTTCTCTTTCCTGTCTTATTGCTCTGGCTAGTATTTCCAGTACTATGTTGAATAGGAGCAGTGACAGGGGACATCCTTGTCTTGTGCCTGATTTTAAGGTAAAGGCTTTCAGTTTTTGACCATTTAATATGATGCTGGCTGTTGGTTTGTCATAGATGGCCATTATCATATTGAGGTAAAGACCTATTCCAATTCTCTGTAAGGTTCTTATCATGAATGAGTGTTGGAACTTATCAAAAGCTTTTTCTGCATCTATAGAGATGATCATGTGGTTCTTAATTTTGGCTCTAATAATAGGGTGAATTACATTTATTGATTTGCATATGTGGAACCATCCCTGCATTCATGAGATGAATCCCACTTGGTCATGGTGTATAATCTTCTTGATGATTTGCTGCATCCTGTTTGCCAATATTTTATTGAGAATTTTTGCATCTATGTTCATTAAGGAGATTGGCCTATAGTTCTCTTTTTAGTTGGGTCTTTCTCTGGTTTTGGTACTAGAGTAATATTTGCTTCCAGGAATGACTTAGGAAGAATTGCTTCCCTTTCGAGTTCATTGAAAAATGTGAGGAGTGTTTCAATTTTGAGGAGTGAAAAGTTTGATGAGTGTTGTAGTGACCTTCTTTGTATTTCTTGTAGAATACTGCAGTGAATCCATCTGGGCCTGGGCTCTTCTTTGTAGGCAAGGACTTAATTACATTTTCAATTTCAGTAATAGAAATTGGGTTATTCAGCAGTTTTATATCTTCCTGATCCAACTTTGGTAGTTCATATGTATCTAGGAATCTGTCTATTTCTTCAGTGTTATCGAACCTATGAGAGTAGAGGTTTTCAAAACAGGTGTTGACGACCTTCTGTATTTCCGCTGAGTCTATAGTAATTTCACCTTTTTCATTCCTTATTGCATGAATTTGAGTTTTTTCTTTCCATTTTTAATAAGGTTGGGCAGGGGCTTATCAACTTTATTTATTCTTTCAAAGAACCAACTCTTTGATTCATTGATCCTTTGTACTGTTTTCTTAGTCTCTATTGCATTAATTTCTGCTCTCATGTTTATAATTTCCTCCCTGCTTTTGGCTTTTGGCTTGACTTGCTCTTCTTTTTCTAGATGTTTGAGTTGTAGCTTCAGGTTGTTTATTCGTGCTCATTCTGTCTTCCTGATGTGGGAACTCAATGCAATAAATTTTCCCATTAGGACTGCTTTCATTGCAACCCACAAAATCCGGTAAGTTGTGTTTGTATTTTCATTTGCTTGTAGATATTGTTTAATATCTTCTTTAATTTCCTCTGTGACCCTCTGGTTGCTCAAGAGTGTATTACTCAGTTTCCATGTGTTTGTGAGGCTTTTGCAGTTGCTTTTATCATTAATTTCTAGTTTCACAGCACTATGATCCGATAACATGCATGGGATAATTTCAGTTCTTTTGCATTTACTTAAATATGTTCTGTGGGCTAGTATTTGGTCTATTTTAGAGAATTTCCCATGTACTGCTGAGAAGAAGTATATTCTGATGTTGTTGGATGGAACACTCTGCATACATTTATCAAGTCCATTTGTTCACAGGTGTGATTCAGTTCTGTTATGTCTTTGCTGATTTTCTGTCTAGTTGATCTGTCCCTTTGTGTCAATGGTGTGTTAAAGTCTCCTGTTATAATTGTGTTATTGCTTATTTGATTTTTCAACTCTGTTAGTATTTGCTTTATATAGCTGGGTGTTCTGGAATTTGGGGCATATATATTTAAAATTGTTATCTCTACCTCTTGAAGTTTTCCCCTAACTAGAATGTAGTGACCTTCTTTATCTCTTTGGATCATTCTTGGTTTGAAATTCACATTGTCTGCAAACAGGATTTCTATTCCCGCTTGTTTTTGGTTTCCTGTTGCGTGAAGTATTGTTTTCCATCCTTTGACTTTCAATCTATGAGTGTCCTTTCGGGTTAGATGGGCTTCTTGTAGACAGCATATGGTTGGATGTTGTTTCTTCATCCATTCTGCCAGTCTGTTTCTTTTGATTGGTGAGTTGAGGCCATTTACATTAATGGTTGTAACTGTTATACATTGTTTTATTGTTGACATGCTGCTGTTGTGTTTAGCTTTCCATTCTGTTTAATTGTCCGCCTTGCTTGGTGGTTTTATCCCATGTATATCTAGAATGTCTTTCAGTATTCTGTGTAGAATTGGTTTGGTGTTCATGAAGTTATTCAGCTGTTCTTTGTCATGGAAGTATCTTATTTCTCCATCCATTTTGAAGGACAGTTTAGCAGGGTACATCAGTTTGGGTTGGAAGTGGTTTTCCTTTAGGATCTGAAATACTTCACTCCATGCTCTTCTTGACTTCATTGTTTATATTGAGAAGTCTGCTGTGATTCTGATAGGTTTTCCTTTATAGGTGATCTGTCTTTTCTCTCTAACAGCTTTTAGTATTCTGTTCTTATGGTGGATTTCTGGGATGGTGTTTATTATGTGCCTGGGTGTAGTTTTATTTTGGTTATGGCTGTTTGGAGTTCTATATGCTTCACTTATTCAAATGTCAGTTTCTCTTCTCATGTTTGGGAAGTTTTCAGCTATTACTTCTGTAAATACTTGATATCATTTGGGCTGTCCCCTTCTTTTTCATTTATCCTTATTAATCTTATGTTATTTTTCTTTGCATCATCTTGCAGGTGTTGAATTGTTATTTCCTGATTCTTTGTTATTTTTAAGAGCTCTTTCCTTTACTGTTCACTGGCTGCAATCTTATCTTCGAGTTCTGAAATTCTATCTTCACTTTCATTGAGATGGTTTTAGCAGCTTTCAATTGCACTTTTGATTTCCTATATATCTGTTTGAATCTGCTTTATGTATTCTGTTTGCTTCTTATAGTGTTCATTCAGGGATTTTATCTGTTTGCTTTGTTCCTCTAATTTTTTAGCTGTGTTTTCAGTAGATGTGTTCACTATTTCTTTCACTATTTTTATCATTTCTTCTTTTACCTGGGCAACTACTTCTGATTTGAATTTCTCCCCTAGTTGCATCTTTATTTCATTTGATATCATTTCAGACATTTCAGGTGTATGGCTTCTTTTTTCTTCTATGTACATGGCTGCTATGCTTTCTTGGGTTGGCTGGAGCTTTGAGCCTGCCTTTTGGTCTTTCTTTTTGTCATTTTTCTATATTTCCTTTCTTTGAGTGGTATTCCAAAGCTTCCTCTGTGTGGTGAGTTACCTCCTGCACCCTCAGTTCCTGGAGCAGCACTGGTTCACCCACAGGCTCTTGGCTCCTTAAATTGATACTTGCAAGCTGGGCCTCGTGAACTGGGGCCTGCGGAACCTCAGGCCACAGTCCCGTGTCCATGGGGGTGAGTATGATCTCACCCGCTGGAGTTCTGGTTTCAAGCTCTCTCTCAGCCAGCCCATACCAGGCTGTCAGGCCGCCAGCTCGGCCTCTGCCTCCCGAACTGAGAGAAGGCCGCTGAGCTTGTTGCACTAAGGCAGTGGAGCTTCCAGGACTTGGTCCAGTGTACCCGGTAGCAAGCCAGAAGTTCTACTGCCCAGGGCACAGGTCGCCAGCTCTCCACAAGCCAGCCTTGGGGCGGCAGGACTCACCTCGAAGGGTCCTAACTCCAGTCTGTAAGCTCTTGGCTCCCTAAATCGTAAGGTGGATCGTGGGCCTGGGGAACTGGAGCCCGCAGAAACTTGGGCTGCAGTCCTTTGTCCTAGGGAGCGGGTATGATCTCCCGAGCTGTCAGTCCCCCAGCTGGAGCTCTGCCTCCCAAACTGAGAGAAGGTTGCTGGGCATGCTGTACTAAGGCAGTGGAGCTTCCGGGACTAGGTCCAGTGTACCCAGTAGCCAGCCAGAAGCTCAACTCCAAAAAGGTACTATTAACCCAGCAAGGTACGTATTATTTTTCTAAAGTGGATATGTTTCATTAGTACAAATGTACACTTACAATGGTAAATCAAATAACATTAACAACAGAAAACAATAGCCTGGTGATTAGATATCCATTTAAATAGTGGCGTTGGAGACTGAATGAAATTTCCATTCTGCCTGATTAACTTAAATAGACATCTATATTGGAGCAAAGGCCTAAATTGTATTTGTTATAGTCATTTGCTGACAGGGAAGATAGGGAAGGTTTTCATTGTATAAAAGGCTAGTAGTTTCCTCTAAATTTAAGCTCTAAATTTCTATCTTGTATTCTTGTTGTTTATGATCCCCAACTTGTCTCTCCTGGTAAGGCAGTAAATCCATTGAGTACAATACTCTATCATGACATCTCTGAGAGACTTGGTCAATAGGTATTTGTGAAATAAATGGATGAATTGTACCAAACAATTTACTCATTCAAATGATTCACATCAGAGGTGCCTGAGTATGCATTTAGTGCAAGCTTAGTTCTGTTCTTATACTTTGGTGGAGAGATATATACGCCAATAAACAAGTAGAGGTAAACAAAATACTTGCTATGATGAAGGTGTTCAGCAAACATCAGAGGGGCCTAGACAATGCTGCCCCTTGGTTTGCCTGGGAGTGTAGGAGAGCTGGGTTGATTGAAGGAAAACGGAGGACATTTAAAATAGGGTCTATTCAGCCAAGGTTGAACACCACCTATGATTACAGCAAGAATAAAACTCTCAGTGGATACCTAGAACACGTCAATTCAGTGCGCATTAGAATGTAAGGGAGAAGGAGGCATAGAATTACCTAATGAAGACAGCACACTGATCTGTGAGTTGAAAAGCCTCATTTCAGTTCCATCTACTGAATTGCTAAGTAAGGTAAATTCCTTAAGCCTTCTAAAGCTGTGAAGTGTGGCCAGTAAACAGGCCTCACAGTGAGCATTAATTGCCCTGTTTGGACCTAATGGCTTGATAATGCATTCTCTGACGAAAACATTCTATTTGTCCTGGAAAATGCTCCTTTTTCTATTCTAATTATGTAGTTCAACTGGAAGTCCCCAAATCTTTATGAATGGCTCTTTAGACAAGTCTTAAATGGCCTATTGTTGTTCAGATATCTAGAACATGGATTCTAGAGGTAGACTTCATTATTTGAGCTCTAACCATGTCACGTTCTGATTTGTGGGGTTTTTTGTAAACTATTGACTTTCATTGATCTCTCTTCTTACATTTAAACTGTGCATTGTAATATATAAACTATGTAAATTACATGAAAAGCATCCCCTTAGTACCTGGAATATACTAAATGTCCACCAAGAGCTGCCATTATTCTGGCATCATTATCTTCATTTAAACCACAAGCTTTTGAGGAGCAAAGTTCCTAGGTATATGGAAGAATCCAGTAGAAATACAAAAACAGGAAATGGACCCAGTTCTTGATTCCAGTCATCCCTAAATCCCAGCCTGATCCATAGCTTTCCATGCTTTGAATACATAATTTGAAAAATTCTTCCTTTGGCTTAACCAGTTTGAGTTAGATTTTTGTTTCTTGTGATTAGAAGTCTTAACACAATGAATATGGAAAGCTCAGAAAATTTAACATGTCATGCAAATCAAGATGTAATTACTTTAAAATTTTAATGTACTTGGGACACTATTTACAAACCTCACATTTCACTTCTAAATACAGTTTAATCTCTGTCTCAGTGCCATAGGAATCATTGCAAGTAACTACAAGAGCTAAATAGTCTACCTGCAAACACAGGGTAAAACATAATTCAATGCTGTCATTGCCATACTTTCATTAAAACAATATTTTGTTGACATAAAGTTCAAGCTGTGGGAAAACTATTTTAATGTTTAATATCCTTGCATTTCAATTTTTACTTTTCTGTTATTTCAGAATACAAAGTGAGAAAAATACTTTAATGATGTTTAAAGTAAAAATAGAGTTAAAGACACAAAATAGAGTCAAAGTCACAAGCTCTAAAGAATATATAATATATTGGTGGCTCTTTCATTTTAACATGTAGCCAAGTCACTTGGAGGGCTTTCTGAAAACACAGATTATTAGGCTCCACCCTCAGGTTTTCTGACTCAGTTGATCTGGGACTTAGGTGAAGAATTTACTTTTCTGACAAATTTCCAAGTGATGCTAGTACTGCTTGTCCAGGGATACCATTCTAAGAATCACTGTCATAAATAATTCATTTGTTGGAAAGATTCAGCCTAAGGAAGATCAAGTTAAGAAATCTGTCAGCTTTATGTTGTGCCTATATTTCTTATTTAAATATCAAAAATGTAGATTTTAAAAGATGTTCTAAATGCTCTGTCCTGTAAGTTATTTACCATTGTTTCCAAAACGTGTGCCTTTTTTTCCCATGATTCTATTGGAATGTTTTAAAAATCAGTATTTACTAGTTAAACAGGTGTACTCATTTATTGCATAGTGGCATAAATTACCTTTGAGGATAATACAGCATTACATAAAGATGCTCATATCTTAAAATAATAATTTCAGTCTTAGGAATATTAAACTGAAGAGGAAAAGTATGTATATAAAAATGTTAATGTTTTATCTTTAGTCACCATAAGCAAGAAACTAAATGCCCAGCTTTAGGAGTCCAATAAATTATGGTACTGCAAAATCAATGTACTTCTATGTAACCATTAACATAATTACTATGAATATAATGTAGGAACATTAATTATATTATGTCAAGTACATATAATAATGTTGAAATTATGTAAAGATGAATAAACATAGAAATTGCAAAACTTAAGACATTTTGCTGTAGTTTCTGTGATTCATTTTTATTTTATATACTGGTTAACAGGAGATTATCTCTCGGCATCAATCAGGCTGGCCTATAGTGCTCTGTGATGCTGGAGCTGCAACATATCAAATCCAAGTTTTGCTCTACCAGGTGTACGTTTCCAAGCATTACCGCTAGAGGGCATTAGAGGGAGATAGTAAGGCAGGTGGTAAAATAGAGCTGTATTTCAATGCTTGTTTCCAGTTCTTTGCCACTTTAACAATGATTCTCTACCTCAGCAGCTATGTTTGGTTCTTACTTACAGTTCTTGTCCATATACTCAGAACCAGCATCACTGCATACCCACAAATGCCAGTACCAAATGGGTAGCACTCTATCTTCATGGATATGAATCCCAGTTCCCTGAGACTCCTCCAGGATGTATTTTTGATCATCCCAACTTCATTCCCTTGTTCTCCCACACCTAGAAGCCCCAATAGTTTTCTGCTGTTACTACCACTGACCCATCTCCATATACTTTGCCTTTTTGGTTCTCTGATACCTGATTAACAATTGTTTTTAATTTGCACTAATTAAAATGTGATAAGTGTCTTTCTTCCAAGCAGACTATAATTGATAAAAATTATTTTATTATATTGTTTTAGCTTTTTTGAAAAACATAAAAAATCGTCTCACTGATAATAAACTGAATGAATGAATGAATAATTGGAAGAAATTTTAAATATTTAACTGAAATAACCTTTTTGTGAAAAAAATTTTAAAACTCTGATACTTACATACCTGTGTCTCATAATTTGCCAGATAATAATATAAGATGCTTTTAATCTTCAAGAGTTTGTTTCAGTGTTTACATTCATTCTTAAAGTAACCTCTGGACCTGGTCTGGAATTCTATATTAACAAATGGCACCTAAACACATTAATCTGCAAATCCATTCATTCAAAAAATACTTACAGAGCACCTTCTATAGCCCAAACTGTGTAGTATGCAATGGGAATCTCTTACCTACACAAAAACCAGTAGTTAAAATACCACGTGATAAATTCAGTGATAGAAATAGACCCAGTTTACCATGGAAACCAAAGGCATCTTTCATTTGTTCAGACCATTTTCCCTGGTACCTATTGCTTCAATAATAGTGAGAAGATTTTACTTGGATGGAAAGTCAGCAAAAACACCTTCTAGGAAAGGTCTCCCACAGGTAAAGGACATGAAAATGTGTAAAAATACAGCATATTTGATGATCTGCAAATAGTTCAGAGCAGTAACAAGGTTAGCATGCAACGAAGAGAAGGACCTGTTTCAGCTGATGAAGGAATTTGGCTTTCTAAACAGTAGTCTTGACAGGACTTTTGCTGCCTAACATGGCTTTTAACAATTGCCACATTGAGAGGCTTCCATTGCCTGCTGTCAGTGAGAGTGGGATATGTTCCTTACTGGTTCTTACCGTGGACTTATCTACTCATAACTATATTCTATCTTTGCTTTTCCTATATTGATTGCTGCTTGATGTCTCCAAATCTTTGTTTACTCTGACCTCAATACTTTGACATCTCTATTGATTACACTTTCTTTGCCTCAATATGGTCTCACTTTTTCTTTCCTGGCTTGCCTCATATTCCATGGTGCTCTGCTTGTTATAAGAAAGATCGCTCCCATTTGAGAGATTCAATATGATCCTGTTTGATGCTCTAGTATTTAGAGTCTCCATGACCTTGATCTTGATTCCAAAGACCTTGCTTGCCCTTCCACAAAGCTATACCAAAGGGTTAGATATGTAAATGGTATAGATTTGGAGCCAAATGAAATTGAATTTACATTTCTGCTTACTAGTGTAGCAGAGATCATACTCATCAAGTATTGTATTTGATACCCCACATTTTCAGCCTCTATTCTAGGTGGGGTCACATGACTGGTTCTGACCAATAGGCAAGCAATTAAGAATAGTGTCCGACCCATCACTTTCACTTTTCCTTTCATGGAATATTATTCCAGATGATATAGCTACAAGGTGGCAGAGCTCCTGTCATCGCAGATACAATCACTTTTCTGTTTCTAGGGAAAGAAAATATCTGATATATACATTATAAATGAGGAAAGGTTAATTTTGGCTCACAGTTTCAGAGGCTTCAGTTCATGGATGCCTGGCGCCATGGCAAAATATTATGGCACAAGGTTATCACAGCACAAAGTTGCTCACCTCATAGCAGTCAGGAAGCAGAGAGGGCAAGGAAGAGCCAGAGAAAGAAAAAGGGGATGCGAACAAGAATGTATCTTCCCGTGTTACATCCCTAGGGACCTAATGTACCTCCTCCAACAAAGCCCATCTCCTAACAGCACATTCAGTTATGAACTCATTGGTGGATTAATCTGTTGATGAAGTTAGCACCTTCATAATCTAATAAACTTCCCAAAGCTCACCTCTGAACACTGTTGCATTAGGAATCAAACACTTAGTACACAAGTCTTTGGGGCACAGTTCATATTTAAACCATAACACTTAGTAACTATATAGATGAAAGCCTCCTAAAAAGACACACTAGATATGTAATTTGAGTGAGAACAAACAGAGGAACTACAGTAAACCTTTACTATATTTAACTGAGTTAGTTCTTCCAAATTAATAGCTTCCCTGTCTTGACAAAAACATGAATTATTTGGCTTTAGATATGTTAACATCTTTAGTCCCCAATTTTGCCTCAAGAAAACAGAAATGATACCTCTCTGGTCTAGATACACTTGATCTTAACAAAAAGACTTGGCATTCAATAACCAAAATGCTTTGCCTTTCCTGGTTTCTGTTTTGTCCTTGAACTCCACCTAATGTGCCATGTTCTAGCATAGGGCTTATTTTAGGATATTTTCCTGTGAGTAATCTAGAACTGTTGACATATATCTCAATAAATTTCCTTTTTTATCAGTGGCAAAGTTTATTTGAAAGAGCAAAAGTGAAGAGCTAAGGAGAAACTGGCACTGTGGAATGGGAGATATAGTTCAGAGGCAGAGCACCTGCCTGGCAAGTTCAAGGTCCTGAGTTCAATTTCTGGTACAGAAGAAAGAAAGAGAAAGAAGAAAAAAGAAAGAAAGAAAGAAAGAAAGAAAGAAAGAAAGAAAGAAAGAGAGAAAGAGAGAAAGAAAGAAAGAAAGAAAGAGAGAGAGAGAAAGAGAGAGAAAGAAAGAAAGAAAGAAAGAAAGAAGAAAGAAAGAAAGAAAGAAAGAAAGAAAGAAAGAAAGAAAGAAAGAAAGAAAGAAAGAAAGGGCTCTGCACAGGAAGAGTTGACTGAGTAAGAGGAAAAGGTAAAATAAAAGTATGCCCTCTGGAGGACGCAGAGCAGAATATCATGAGGAAAGCCACAATAGCAAGTTCCTCTTGGTGCCTGCACTCTTTTACTGTCCAAATCTTGAGGAAACCCACAAGGACTTCTACATAATGGTCCTGATAGAGAGTGCTGCATTCCCATGGCTCAGACTGATATCAGGTCTAGACCATTCCATTGAAAACCTGCTCCAGCTCTCATGAGAAGCCCATGTGCAGGGCTTTGGGAACTGTTCTGTGCATGGGTAAGTAATTAACAGTTCATGGCTATTTCCCCAGCCAGTTTTGCCAGGGCCTAACTTCCTGTCGCACTTCCCTCTGAGAGGCACATATTCCCATAACTCTTTATGTGTTTCTGAGGGAGGGAAAGTCTCTGTCTTCTATAGCTTCTTCAAATTAGAAGGGGCTATAGACCTACTGGGGATTATGTGCTCTCCAACTACCTTGGGGTACTGTGGCTCACTGGTTCGGTTGAAGAAAGAAAAATCTCTCAGAAAATAATGACAAAAAAGCTAATGAATATTGAGCTGCCCATTTGATTGGAAGAAGAAACTTTACTACTAGTCAAAATATGAGGACCAGGTCAGAGTTCCACATTTCATGTGGCAGCACTGGATTCTTGCTTTTTGAAGAGAAAACTTAAGTCTTCTAGAGGCTCACAGGAACAGCTCTCTCCTCTTGGGTGATCTTGTTCTTCAGGCAGTTCAGATGGAACTGGCTTTATTCTGGAAAGATGAATCCAATTATGTATCTCTGCCACCTTTACTGCAGAAGGTGTGACAAGGATTACTGAGAAGGGGCCATTCCATTTTGGCTTTAACTGGTCAGCAATTGTCCCCTCTTGCCAAGGTTTTGTGAGCATTTGGCCTCCAGAACAGACAGTAGATCGTCCTCCTGGGCCAAGAACGGCAGGACTCTAGTTTCATAATTTGGGTAGCCTGTTATTCTTGAAAAGATTAACGTGATATTGTAAGAGCCTTGTGAACTCTGGGCCTACTACCTTATCACAGGCTACAAATGGGCTCCCATATAACATCTAAAATGGGCTCAAATGTAGCCCTGTTTTGGACATGTTATGAACCCTCATGAGTGCTATTAGCAGCAACTTGAGCAAGGACTCAGAATTCTCTTGGCAATGTTGTTAGGGTCCTGAGGGGATTGTAGAGCTTTTCTTGCCTCCCTAAGAGCTTTTCAATTTTCCAAGAATACTTCAAATATGTCTCTTTGGTGCCCTTTACACTGCATGACTGTAACCTGCTTAGGAAATGGACTGCCTCCAGGATTTGCAGAATTTCCTACCTGTGATTTCTAGATCACTGACAAGGTTACTTCCATCAGTAAACCATATCTTCTTAGCATTTTGTTGGAGGAAGGTCACTGATGTCCTGCCTGCTTGTACAGATCTGGGAGATAACTTGCTCACAAGAGTGACTAACTTCTGGACCCACTGTTGGTCAGAGGACATGGTAATGTCTTTGGCAGAAGCACTACAGTCTCCCCGGGGTCTCTTCAGTCATTAGAACAGAAAATTAAGGTTCTGGTTGGCCTAATCCTTCTTTGGGAACAGGGACAGCCAGGCTTCCCAATGCCATGAGTCAGGCATATTAGTTACCTCATATTTGGACCAGGGCCCAGGCAGTGGCTTGGTGCAATCTTGTACCCAGTTTGTAGTCATCTCTCCCTTAAACAAGAACCTCAGTTGTACTTGGGATTGCCCTTAGATGATTTGGATGAGTTTAAAGCATTGCCAATTGTTACAGTTATAATCTTAGCCCTTTTCTTTTGTCCCTCTTCTAGATTTCAATTGTGCCACACAAAAAAAGGTTATGCCCAGCAACCGGGCCATAGGTTACCCTGTGAGTTCATCTGAAGTTTTTATAGCTTATGCCGAATATCTGGGACTGATTGACAGATGAACTGGTATCTCACCAGTGCTTCTCTGTCCCCATCTCTCACCACCTGTGTTTGTACTAAACCTAAACCATATTGCAACAGTAGGTAAACTGTTTCTATTTTAGATTGTCAGGATCAAACCTTTCCCATTCATCAAGAATACAGACTAGTGGCAAAACTGGTGATATCCATGTGGTGGTGAGGCCCAAGAAGTCTCCCATTGGCTTGGCTTGGGTACTATAGAGGAGACAACTAGGCCTTGACTCATGATGGCATCCCACGCAGGAGAAGACCTGAGGGTTTCACTAAGTGTCACTTGTGAGACCATAACACAGACTATATAGACATCTCTGTCCAAGAGATGTCAGCATCGTTAAGCACAGAAGAAAGCCCCCTGCCCCAGGAGCTATTGTGTCCATATTTCGAACCATTACCTGATTAGGGAGAAGGGGGCAAAGCCACTTGTTGGTCTTACTTAGTCCTTTAACTCCATGAAGTAAGGGGGAAAACTTCCCAAGTGAAGTTCCCTTAGGTAGTTGAACCCCTTGATGGTCCAATCTGCATTTCAAGTCTCTTGATGACTCTATTTGTATTCTGAGCCTCTGAATGGCTCTGCAGGTACTTTGAGTCCCTTGAGGACTCTACTTAAGAAGAATGTGGCCAATTGGGAAAATGATCTCTTGCATTTACTCCAATAATAAAAAGGCTAAGAACTGGAATAACTCTGCTTGTATACTCACAGTCCTTTTAATAAAATTTTAAATGGGTTTTAAATTATCTGCACTTAGATGAGGAAGAAATGCAGTCAGGAAGTTATAATCCCAGGCAGGATTTGAGACAGGGAAGAAGCAAGTCAGCAAAAGCCAGTTTGAACAGGTCTTCCGGGTCATTGCTCCAGGCAAAAGTCATGGGTGTTTCCTTTTAAAATGGACAAAATTTTCTCTGCCATGCGGGGAAGAGCCATTGTGCCAATTAAAACAATTCAAAAAAAAAGTCCTTCCTCTCGTTCTTCAAAATCAGAGGCTTAGCTCATAAGGCCAGTTAGTGAAAAAAGAAAAAAATGGAGGCAGCTGACATAAGCCCACATCTAGCCACATGATTCTATGCAAGTTTTAAGCTTATTTATTGATGTCCCCACACCCGAGATGGGGTACACTTAGTCCTAGTGTCACACAAAAATACAAACTGAGGGGAAAAAAATTTGCAAAACTGGAGTAAGGGGGACCGGTTAATTTAAAAAAAAGTGGGTAGCAAAGTACAACAAACAAATGTGTGGACAATAAGGACTCACGGAGTGAATACAAGCAGCTAGAATGAAAAACAGAAGCCAACATCACTTTCCCCATCCCCACAGCTGGCCCAGGGAGCCCCGCCCTTGCACTTTGAGAAGAATCCCCCAGTTCCCAGTTTAGACGGAGAGAAGAAAAACTGCTTTGTGGAGAGAAACAAAAATTGTGCCCAACATGGGCCTTACCTTGGTCCCCAGGACCTGAGCTTTACTCTTGCTAGCTATGCCAAAATATTGTAGGGTAGCTCCTTTTTAAAAGTGGCTCACCAAATAAACATTATGGGTTTTGGGTTGCTCGCCTCTCCTTCTGGGGATAAATTGGATTTGGGAGACACAGGCTAATGGGAAATAGATCAAACCATGAGTTAAAAAGAAACTATCTTATGAAATGATAAATACTAAGATGCAGAAACTTAGGCATAAGACACAGATATATAAGGCACCAATATATAAGGGACAGTAAAGAAATGATGAGGCACGTGATGAAACATAACAGAAAGAATAACATTTAGGAAACAGTTCTACAGTCATATTTAAGCAATGCAAGGCACACAGCCTTCTCTCTTAGACTGAATAATCTCAAATTTAGATCAGCATATAATGGCCTATGAATGAGAAATATATAATTTGGTTATGTGTTAAAACAAGAAAATCCTAGAATGTTCTCTATGTAGGCTGCATTGATTATTTGTTGCCATTTGGGGGAACCTTTTATCCTTAGTGTTCTAATGGCTTGTATCTAGATGTCCCTTCAAAGCCTCATGCTGTCATAAATGGGAGTTTTGTGAGGTGGCTGAATCTCACGAAGAGTGTGTAATGCTGAGATTGAGTCATAGTATGATACTTGGATTAAGAGTGCCCCGACGTGGTTGTGAGTGCCACCCGCCCTAAGGGCTGGTAGCTAGACTAGGACATAAGGGACAGAAAGAGGACTGCTGTGGTCACCTGTTGCTTGCTGCTTGCTGCTTTTGCTGCCTTTTGCCTGCCTTCCTTCAACTGCTTCTCCATTGTGATGTCCCTGCCATGTCACCCTGCTTGCAGCCAGCCAATTATGGACTGGAACCGTTATAGACTGTGGGCTAAAATAAACCTTTCCTCCTTTAACTTTAGGTGCTGTGTATTCCTTTTTTTAATCCTGGTTTTCTGTTGTTTTTGACCTATTGTTGTTGTCTCAGCAGCAATAAAACTAAGACAAGTGGAATGCTGTAGAGATTTTGGTCATATGCTTCTCCACATACCTATGTCTTAAATTAAGGAAGGAATTTTTAGTAAAGCCATCTATCATACAAAAAATGGGAGATTAATAAATATTTTAGTTATATACTAAACATTTATTGAGAACCTATTATGCTCTATGTACTTTCATGGACCCTAGATGCAGCAGCAAACAAGACAGATTTTATTCTCATGGTATACAAATAAAACTATAATAAAGTATCAGGAAGTGAGATGGTTTATGAAAAATTAATCTGCTTAAAAGACCAGACACTGACAGGGCAGTTAGGTGATAAAGGAGGTATTCTTTGTGGAGGTGACATTTGAGTTAATATATGATTGAAGTTCAAAAAAAATAAGACAGTAAATTCTAAGATCTGAAATAGATATGATTTGTCCCATATTTTAACATACTTTTTCTCAAAATAAGCAATATGTAGAAAGCTTTATTTACTAATAATATACCTTCTTCCTATACCAAATAGGACCAAATAATATACCTTCTTCCTATACCAAATAGGACTTCACCAAGATTTTATGTCATGCCAGCAATCTAAAATAATTGTATAATTTAATAGCGAGGCAAGGGACTCATGAGTTTAAAAGATAATTGTAATTCATGGTTGTGACTATGGGAAATTTTCTAGGTCTGATTTCCTTTACCTCATTAGGGGAACTGATATCCCAGGCTGTGGTTTGTCCTGGAATTCAGAGTTAAATGGGGATGCAGCCCATTGTGGAACCAAGTATTACCAATTCTAAGCCCTAAGTGAGTATGAGAGGTGGGTAAGAAAGAAAGGTTATTCATTGTATTGAAATGATAGCCAGGAATCAGAAAATACTTAAAATATCGAATTTGTTAAAGAGGTCAAAAACAACAGAAAACCAGTATTTAAAAAAAAAAAGAATAGACAAGGTAAAAACGATTCCCTTATACTACACTTTGCAGAATTCTTTTCAAAGAGCTCATGCTGACTGTCAGCTGTGCCTTTTTCCTCCAAGTGGCCTGCTATCCACAAGGGCCTAGTATGACTTCTTCCCAGGGTTATGTCGGTGCTCCAATTAGAGCACAGCAGAGGTGACAGGTTCTCAAGGCCTTGACTCCAGAATTTGTATATGGCATTTGGGCCACATTGTATCAGTCAAAGCAAGTCACAAGGGTAACCCAGATCCAAGGGATGGAGAAATAAACCCTATTTCTTGATGCAATGAGTGCGAAGTCATATTGTACAATGAGGGATTTTTGTGAACAACTTGATATACAATCAACTGCAAGGTGAGGTGTCAATTATCCAAAAATAATCTTCTACTTCCTTTTTTTCAAAGGACTAAGTAAAATCTGGTACCAGGCTTCTTCCTTTGTCCCATCTTCCTTAAGCACTCACCTAAGAGAAACAGGACAAGCTGCCTTGTTTTCTCCATCACCTCCTCCTTCCCTGCAGCTGTTTTGGAAACAGCTCTCTTACTCTGACTGGAACATTCAAGTTATCAAGATTCAATTAGGTCCACTGAATTTTTAGACAGTTTGAACACCTGAGGATTAAAGGAGAATTGAGACACACGCACTCCTGCACCAAATATAGAGGTCAGCTTTTGAGTAGCAGACATTTATCCAATGAATAAAAGGGTGATTGTTTGATGCTCTATATTCATGCTAAGTTCTCATGAGCATAGTTTCCTTAGGAAACTCAATTGGAAAAAATAATTATCTAGTTATGAATGAAGACAGAATTCTAGTTTTCCTGGTCTGCTTCACTACAATAACGGGTAATGAAAACAAGGCTTCATTCTCATTCTTCACAAATAAAAATTAGGCCTCCTTTGTAATGGTTCTTCTGACCATCTGCTCCTTCTCACTTAAACCTACACCCTACCTGCCCCCCTCATTTCTCTAACTTGTGCACCTCTTATATCATACTGTACTTCTTTATTTTGCATGTCCTACTCCCTAATAGATTAGCAGCACAACCCTCCAACTGCCATCCCTGTACATCCTTGTAATGCTAGCTATACAACGATTGGCACAAGAGTTGAGGTTCCAGAAATATTTGTGAACTACAGTAAAATTGAGTTTATCGTAATAGTGATATTCCTTTCAGATCTTCAAACCACAAAGTAAAACAGATATACTAATGCAGCTCTGGGTATCTTTATATACAAAGGGAACTTGGGAAATAGCTCCAGTTTTGATTAAACTACTCAAGAAAGGAGAACGGCCTGGGATATATTCCATAGATGTTACAATCCCTCCAAATTGTCACTGGAATTCTTTTTCTTTCTCTGGCAAGAGAGGGTATGTGGGGCATATAAGAGCAAGGATAAACTTTATGATCAGTAAATTCTTACAATAAATTAGAGTTCTATGCCCATTAGCGGTTTGTCTTACTTGGTTCTTTTCCGATACATGAGTTTGTAAGGAGATATGTTGCATAACTTGGCACAGATTATTTCTTGATTGATTCAGATTTTAAACATTTATATACTTACAACTAGAAAAGAAGCATGTAGCTATTGAGAATAGACTTATGAAAATCAGGGCCACAAAATCAAATATGCAATGATAAATTGCAAAGGGAGGTAAGAAAAATGATAAGAAAAAAATGAACTCAGACTTCAAATAGAATGAGAAATCTCTGAATTTTTAGTTTAGTTTAGTTTTGGCATTGGGATCAGGCACAGGGCCTTGAGCATACTAATCAAGCAAGCACTGAACCACATTCTGGGCCTCTTAAAAATCTGAGACAGGGTCTCCCCATGGAAGTTTCCCAGGCTGGCCTCAAACTTGTGATCCGCCAGCCACAGCTTCTCGAGTAACTGGACTACAGCCATGCACCACCACCCTTGATGAAATTTCCCTCTCTCTCTCACTCTCTCTCTCCCTCCCTCCCTCCCTTGCTCTCTCTCAGTACTGGGAATCGAACTCAGGGCCTCGTGCTTACCATGCAGATACTATGCTGCTCAACCACATTCCTGGTCAAGAAATTTCTCAATTCTTATGTTACTTCCAACTTTATCTTCAATGAAAACTATAACTAAATTAGAAAAAGCAGAACAAACGTCATTGTAAGGGACTTAGAGCCCAAGATAAAGAAATGGGAGCCTCTTAAAAATGAGCTCATGTCTCCATGCCCTGAATAATTGGATGCAGGATTGGGAAGATGGGAAAGAGGGACAAGAAAGGAAAAAAACATTTAAAGGCATTTCCTTCATTCTAGGATCCTTCTACTCTGAGTATGCAGAGGGCAGCATCAGCACCAACTACAAGTATTTTGAAAACCGAATCTCAGGGTTACCCTAAACCAATTGGGTTGGAAACTGCATTTTAACAAGATTCTTAGGTCATTTCACACATATTAAATTTTAAAGCACTGGTACAGACACCATATTAAGAGATTGTTTTTGTTATATACACATATATTTCATATATATATATATATATATATATATATATATATATAGTCTCTTTTAAACTTTCCAAAAACATATTATGAGGCAAATTTAAACTTCCTTTGTTATAGACTAAGAAACTCAAGCTCAGATGAAATGAGTGACCTTCTTAGGGCCAAAATTTGTAAACAATGAGATCAGAATGCAGACCCCTATGGAGACTACATTTCCAAAGTCTACGCTACAACTGGGACTTTGGAATATAATGCTTTCTAACATAAATAATTTTAAATATGAACACAGAGCATCCCTTAGTTATTATTTCTTGAAAAACAGGAAGAAAAGTCAATATGTCCCATAAAAATATACTTATTTTGAGAAGGAAGCAAAGATAATTCCTTAAACTTACAGAATGGAAAGTTTAATATCTATTAAAAAGAAACCACCACAAAGGACTGCAAAATTCTAAGTTCAATTCATTAGGTATTCATTGAGCAATACTGTGCCTGTCAGGCACAAATCTAGGTACTTGGGATGCATTTGTGAACAAAACAAGCCAGGAGTTCTGCCCTCATGAGCTCACATTCTTGCAGGGAGTGGGTGGGGGCAATAAATAACTGATATAATGGACAAGAAAACTAAAGATTAAAACACTAAAATGAGTTAGTGTTTGGAACAGGAAAGAGGTCTGAAGTATAGGAAAAGACTGATGCAGGTTAAAATAAGCCACATGGTGACAGGTTTATCCCGAGTCACAGGACACCCATTTGAGACAGACACCCAAGATCGAGGACAAAGAGCCTATGCTCTCTTCTGTAAAAGGCAGCATGGTTCACACTACATACTTTTCATCTCATTCCACCTCCAGGTTACCTTGATCAGTACTATGTTTTTATGGCTCAGATGAAAAAACTATAAATTACAGGAATACTAAATGAGTTCAAAAGGTTGAATCAATGAAGGGTTGATTAATGAACCTATGAGCATGAAGCAAGTCCCTAATGATGTACTTGTGATTTTGGGATCTGGTTAAATATTTTACAATGGCAAAAGTATATACATAGTACATTTCAACCTTTCCTGCTGCCAGAAGCACAACAGTCTTCTTCCTAAGTAAACAACTCCAAATATGATCCCTAACTGATATATCCATACTATCTTCTAAACATCTGCAAACACAGTCTCTGCTTTCTCCTTGTTGACAGTTACTAGTATAAGAGAGATGCTTTGGGAAACAATATAAAAGTCATTTGCTGGTTTTAAGAGTCCATGATTCCCAGGAGATATCCATTTCTCCCTGAGTTCTTCTGTTGTTATCCTACCAAGGTACTGGTCCCAATTTACACTCACAAACTAAATGACATATTTAAATATGAACACACTCCATATACAGGAGCGAATAAGAGCCAAATTGATTTTAAACTAGCAGTACCTACTAAAATCTAAATATTCTAATGGTAAATGGGAAAAATGACACCATAGTTCTTATTTCTCCATGGCTTATTCAATCAGCACTCTACCTTAAACCAGCATTTCAGGACAGCTGGTGACCCAGTTTAGATGTAAAATGTCCCTCTAAATGCTCATGTGTGTGGAAGGTGATGGGCACATGGTGGTGCAGAACTGACAGGTGAATTCAGTCATTGAGGAGTTCAGTAGTTGACAGTGCTGTTTGGAGGCGGAACCTGGTTGGAAGCGTCCCAAAGGCAAGGCCCAAACTGGGTACGCTTGTCGGGCTCCTCCCTTCACTCTCCGCTTCCTGGTTGCCATGGGTTGAGCACCTTTTTCTCCACCTGGCCCCTGTGCCATCATCCTGTTCCTGCTGTCAAGCCAGCTGGACATGGACTGAAACCATGAGGCGAAATAAACCTTCCCTCCTTTAAGTTGTGGTTGTTGAGTATTTTATTCCAGAGACCAGAAACTGAGTAAAGATAGCAGGTTTTTTAAAACCAGGTGGGACAATACAACTCAAGAAGTCTAAACTGTGGCAACATTTTTGCCTCTTTCTCTAGACATGTTACCCCATTAATGTCTCAAGGTTGCTTCCCTTTATACTGTCAGCTTCTCTCTCCAGCTTCTTTTACTTTTGCAAAGTCAGGCATAGAACTCTTCAGCTAAACTGTCCCCAGATTACTAACCCACAGATACTGTCAGATAATAAATGTCTACTATTTAAAGCTGCTAAAGTTTGGAAGGAATCTGTTTTACAGTGATAGATAGCTAATACATTAGGATTACAGATGCCCTAATTTTTTCAAAGGGAAAAGACTCACAAAGAGAATAATAAAAGAACTAGGTTAAACATGAATGCTGAGGTCATATTACAGGGTGTTTGTGTGTCATGATAAGAGGTTTAGAAACTATCTTAAGTGGCGGTGAGGGTCCTATGAGTATTTTTTTTCAAAACAGTACATAAAAAATTGGTTTAGCAGATCTGCATGGGATCTCATTGGAAAAATAAAGCATAAAAGTAGGCAAAATATACCATTTGCACAAACATTCACACCCCAGTCATATATCCTGCCTGTTGTTATCAAACCCACTCTGCTCTATATGTGTTTTTCATACACTGAGTTAAGATGAGTGGCAGAACCCATGGCCAATTCATTTTTGAATCTCTGAATCATTTAGCCCATTGCCTTGCACACTGTAAGTACTCAGCAATAAATAAATCATTAAACAAAACCCTCCCAAATTTTCTGTACTTCCTGGACAACCCTTTCCATAATATTTTGTTCATAAAACTAATAGACCAAACCTCAAACCTTTGTATTATGTTGCCAATTATACTTTATATCTTTTTCTGCCCACCCCCATATTGTAAACTCCTTCTGGGCAGTCCAGACCAGCTGTATCATTTTTGAAATCCAAAGCAAAATAAAAATGTAAGGACCCTTATTTCAAAACTATTAAGGATTTCAAGACAACAAGGAGGCAGGGGGAGACTTCTGAGTGGAAGTCTCTGTGTACACATGTCACACCTCAGGCAGCTGACCTTGAGGGTGAGAATTCTGTCATCTGTATTGTTTTAGTCATAATTCCTACCATGGAAACGTTCAGTAAGTGTTCACTAAATGTACTGATTAAGGGAAGGCAAGGAGAGTTATAAAGAACGGGAAGATTTACTTGGGAGAAGTTCAACATAAGTACAGTCTTCCCTAAACAAAGTGGCTAGAGAAGACACAAACAGGAGTGCCTTCTACTAAATAATCACTGGCCCCTCTCCTCCTTAAGCCACTTCTCTGAGCATCTGGATCACAGAATTTACACACACATATCCTCGCCTGGTCCAAAAGCCTTCTTTGTCCTGCAATTCTGACTCACACTTCAGGGGACTCTGGCTTTGCCGTGGTTCTTTATTAGATTTCCCTGATGTAATAGCGATGGCAGTGATTTAATATGTAAGAAGAAGCAAAGAAATGAAGGGATTTTCCTGGCTAAAACAATGTATTGACTAATAACGTTAGACAGAAAGGGTTGGTACTCATAAAATAAACAAGGCTGAAAGATTTAAAAACACTCCACAGACAAATCCTAGTTAAATTTTTGAAAAATTCAGAAGGGCAGAAAAGTGCATATTGATCACCCTCTCTGAAAAACAGCACAGACCTCAAAGATGAGAAATAACCATGAAGAATGGTTTTATCTATTAGACAAGCAAGACAATTTATTGAATCCTTTCTTACCACAGTGAGTATCCTACCCACAAAACACAAATATTTATCTTAATATCTGAACAATGCTTCCTTGAGACACTACGGAAAAGAAGCTGCTTGAAAGACATTAGTCCTTCCCCCACCGTCCCTCTCATTTTAGGCAACTTGCTGCAAACTGCAGGCAAAGCTTAGGAATGGTAATGGTGACATCTAGTGGCAATTCCTTGCAAATGAAAGCCTCACGCTTTCCCTCAAGGATACCAAATTCATTAAAATACTTTAAGAAGACTATTGACAATTTTGTTGAACTGTAATAAAAACCAATTCTATTCTGGTTCCAGAAAATCAATATCTTCTAGTCCACATTATTGTCACTAGTTAAATACATGGGTTTTCCTTTAAAACAGACTGTTTTTAGAAATAAAATGCACAGTCTCTGGAAGGCCTGATCAACAATGATGTAATAGGGTTGCTTTTTTTGAGACAAAAATAAGGCTTCATATCAAACTTGTATTCACCTGTACACCTGTGTATACAGTCGGCTCTGAAAATCCTCGTTAGTGGGAACTTAACTGGCAGCCACTTACGTAAATCCCACTGAACTCTGCAAAGATCGGTGATACCCAGATAATTCTGTAACGATAAATTCCGGAACGATAGGGTGTGTGTGTGTGTGTGTGTGGTAACTGATAAACGCTAAAGAGATTGAGCTTGCTGTAGAAACTTGTATTCAAGCACAATATAAAAGAAATCAGACTGAAGAAAGCAAAAAATCAATAACAGAGGTTTGAACATTAAATTCAAAATAATGAACTGTAGGGTTCTGTACCTTATTCAGTTTTCACAGTTAGGACCTGTTATTCTGAAATACATATAAGGGAGAGGGAGCAAGAATATGCTATCAATATATTTAAGTCTTTGAAGGCTTTATTAGATGAAATTCACATGTAGTGTCCCTTAAAATGTCTTTGACTTAAGCTGTTTAAATTGACCTGGAGGGTAAACATATGTTTGGAAGGCCAAGCTACACTGTGGTTGTTGATGTTTTCTGCATACCAGAATCACAAGGAAAGCTTTTAAAGAGTCCTGAAATTCATACTGTGTCCCAGACTAGTTACATTGTAATTGCTGGGGCATAGGCACTGACATCTTTAAAAGCTCTCCTATCCCAAGCAATTCCCATGTTGGGTTAACATTGACTGCCTGCCTTAGTCTGACCATGGGTTAACATGAAATTTACCAAATATGTTATTTTCCTAATTTAAAAGATATTTACAAGAGTTACCTGCTGAGACTGCTATAGTATTATTTGGGGAGGCATTTTATCTCCATGTCCCAGCTGCACCCCAGAACAATTTCATCAGAATTACTGTAGATAGGACCCCACAAAGACTTCAATATTTTTAAGAATTCCTCAAATGATTACTATGTGCAATCAAGGTTGAAAAACAGTACAAATTCAAATACTGAGAAACAGCAATACAAAGCAGACATAACTATTATTCTTTAGTCTTTATTATTATATTATATTTAATATAGTCTTTATTATTGCCTTTTCTTTGAGGTTATAAAGAGATATTACTCAAAAAGTCGGACATACAAGAATAGCCTGTCTTCTGAAAATAAACATATGAAAGTACTACACAGAGGTGTAACTTAGCCAACCCAAAGGGGAAGAAAAAAACAGATTAAAAAGCTTAAATAAACAGTTTTTTCCAAAGGTTCTACCCAGTGAGTCTAACCCTAGAAACATATAAGACTCACCTGGGGAGTTTTCAAAACTTGCCAATATCTGAGCCCCAGTCCCAGGGCTTTTGATTTAATTGATTAAATTGATAGATTTTTAAACATCCCTAGGTGATTCTAGTGTGCAGCTAGCATGGAAAACCACTGCCCAAGTCAACTCAAGAATATGTTTGTGTGCCAAAACTGAAACACAAACTATGGTATCCAGATATGCAAAAAGAAAGAGTTTTCTGGTGCAATAGAGAAGCAGAAGAAAAGAGAAAGTGAAAGTGGCCATTTATTTGAGGACTCATAGAGGAGAGAAGCCCACAACCCTCAGGGGTATGGCTTTCTCCTTCCCACCGGATACAGCAGGGCAGAGGGTTATATGACTTCTGATCAGAAGTGGTACATGAGGTGGGCATTGATGACATGTGACGAACTGATTGGAATTTTCTTCATGCACAAATGGGAAAGTAACAATTTGGACCAAAGAGGAAAGAGGGAGGGGCCGTCAGGGTAAACGTTCCTGCTTTGGCCATCTGTCATGTTAGACCATCATCATAACGGTACAATAATTTATACTATGGCAACAACCTTTCATTCCCATCTCTGTTGTGTTAGGAGCAGACATTGTATCTCTCTGACTACTTCCTGCTGAATGGAATGTCATGTTGGGATTGGGGTGAGGAGGTTGATGGTTAATGTCCATGAAGAAGAGGGTGCCAAGTGTTCCAGGCAGGACAAAGAGTTAAATCATTGGGGAATGTTTGCATCGTAGATTGGAGAAATAAAAAGACAAGGTGCTATGAGGAGGCAGGTCACTATCATAACTAAAGGACCCAGGAAAGGTAGAAGGAAAAGTGCCCTTGATCCAAATGTGTCATTCCATCAGGACCATGGTGAGGAAGAATCTGAAAAATAAGTGTGAAACTGGGAGGGGTGAAGTTACGGGAGGCAATTATTCCCCCATCTGAAAGGGTTAAAGTAAAAAGTGTAGGTAAGACTTGTCCTTGGTACAGGGACTGAGCTGGAGAGAATGGGAAACATGAGAAATGTGAGGCTGAACTATTGAATCATGTTTGGGAAATTATAGGGTGGGGAGGGCTGTGGCTGTGTCACATCTGAAGATCTGCTAGAGGTAGCCATGTATAGCTTTCTTCACAAACTTGTTTTGAGGGCTTTCATCTTACATTTGAGGTTGGGATGTGGCTCAGTAGTCTCACATTTGCCTAACATGCACAAGGCTTTCAGTTCAATCCACAGTATTACAAAAAAAGAAGAATTTGTCTTAGATTTTCTGTTGTCCAGTTGCTAGTTGAACAGGAATGTCTTTTGACCAGTCAATGAATAGTGCAAGTCCTTGTTTCCACTGTCTTGTCTTCATTGCATAGAAGCTGAAACCAACTGTCAGAATGGGAACGTCAAGTCTCTTAATGGGTTAAGGGTTTAATGGGACATAAGGAAATGAAGCAATAGATATAAATAACACTCTTACAAGGTTCGGCTATGAAAGGGAAGAAAGATCACAGTGACTGAAAAGGAAAAGTCATTGAGAGTGTATTGGGGTTTTTTTTAAGTTTATAGAATGGGACACAAAAGAGTAGGAAAACATTAGAAAAAATAATTTCTTAACAAGTCAGGAGTTGATGAGATTGAGATTATGTGAAAAGCTCAGTTTTAGCTACAAGAAAGTGCACCTTCCTTTGAGATGGGCCAAAAGTTCCCACACAATAGGTGTGTTACAGATGCTGAAGAAGTTAGTTTCTATGTTCTCTTGTGAAATGTGTGACAGTAGGCAGACTTGCATAAGAAGTGAATGAAGAGATGGAGGATGGTAAATTTGAACAGAATGGAGACACACAGAGTTACTGAAATAAATGGGAAAGAATCGATGTTGATATCCAGCTCAGTATGGGAATTGTAAATTTGTAGTGGGAAGGGCCTGAAATTTTCCCTAGAGATACACAGAGGTCCATATTCAAAGCTCCAATAATATGTGCAGAGGGTAATAAGTACTTTATTTCTTCTTGGTGAATATAATAAAACAACAATTGTGCAAGATGATCAAGGAGGGCCTAGGGATGTAGCTCAGTGGCACAAGTGCCTGCCTGGCAAGCGTTAGGTCGTGAGTTCAATTCTGGAGTGATGGTCTACGAAGAAGGTGCTCCATCACAAAAGAACTGAGCAGAATAAACTAGGAGGGTCAAGGAAACAAAGGTTCACTAATGTAAAAAAAAATGAAGGAGGTGAGAAAATGCAATACACCTAGAAAACATCATAGAGTGTGGACAAAAGATGAGATGTGCAAAATTTAAGAATTCAGATGAGACACAATTCTAAACGATGATAAATTTCAGGGTATTTTCATGATGGTGGGTAAGTGGGATGGAAGTGAAGCTCATTGAACTAGAGGAGGTCATTGAAGTAGAGAGAGATTTATTTGTTGTATAGATCATCATGATTCGTTTAGTCCACAATGGTGGAAAGGCAGAAAATAATTCTAGGAGTCAGGTATCCCATGTTCAAAGGATGATGGCATAGACAGTGAGACTAAGAAAGGTGGCAACCATAAAAATATCAGGCTAGGCAGCCAGAGGATAATAGTTCCAGAAGAGCAGGCCCAAGAGTACACAAAATAACAGCAGAAAAGAGTTACACCTCCACTGAGGAAGCCAATGCCTACACTCAACCCTGAATGAGCCAGCAGAGAAGCTGTGATGAGTGTACTGAAGAGAGCCATGGGAAAAGCAATTCATCTTTCATGGAAAAAAGAATGTAACAGAGCAAAAGAGAGTGTGTTTGGAGCATTGTTAAGCTGCCCAAAACTATCATGCCTCTGAGGGAAAACATTCAAATACCTATGTGGAGAGTCAACTGTGACATTGACTGGCAGTTTCCGAGACAAGTGACTTTGCCAGACTTTCAATTCTTGTTCTTATTATTAAAGCCTTATGTTCAATATGGTTTTAATGTTAGGCCTTTTCACGTTCTTTAGGGAAGCATGATCAAATGTTTCTTAAAAAAATTGATAATCATAGTGGCACACTCCCGTAATGCCAGCACTTGGGAGGCTGAGGCAGAGGGATCACTTTAAGTTCAAAACCAGACTGGAATATGCAGTGAGTTCAAGGCCAGCCTGAACTATGCAGTGAGACCTTGTTTCAAAAACCAAAAAAATTGACAATTATGACAACTATTCAACTAGGAAAAGTTTGTGTGCCTCCCTCCACAGAGCCCAAAACCCTTGAAGAGGATCATTCTTTAAAGCCCAAACTATCATGCCATGTACACTGCAGATGAATGTTGGGTAAGTGGTGGTGTATCTCCTTACTTGAAAGTAAAAAATGTGAAACAGAGAACTTATATGCTTCATTTACATCAGTAGGCAGCAGAAATTAGTTGTTATAACCCAATACCATATCTGGGTAAAAGATTGTACCCAATGTATAAAGGAGTAGGTAGCAGTTACATTCCTGATTTATAGACTATCTCTAAAATCCTCCAAAATTATGATTGTTTTTCCCAAAAAATACTACCTTAATCACTACTGAACTATTTCAGGGAGCAATAAATATAAAGACTAAGAGTTTTTAATAAGCTAGGTGATATAAAGAAGAAACAACATTTGAAGCAATGTGTTCCTTCATATTTCCCTACAGTTAACAGGGATGCTTTCCATAGGGTCTGAGTTGGAAGTTTCCAGGAAACTATGAAAAGAATGACTCTCCAAGATAAAGACATCTGGATTCAAATCTCAGTTGTGAAACCTGTTGCATCTTTGACCTCAGGCAGTTTACCTAAACTTTTCTTGTGCTTTGGTTTCACTGTCTGTAAATACAAGGTGGAAATTATTTCAGAAGCTGTTGAAGAATAAAATAAGTTCAGTTCTAGACAGAAAAAGCCTGGTTAAACATTTGATTCTCTGGAAACCTCCCTCCCTTCTCAGTAAGGTAATAGCCTTTCTTCAATTTCCCAACTGGTTTTAGAACAAATACTATTGCTCAAAGTTAATCCAATTTTGCTTTTAATTTGGAGTTTGTGGTGGTGCTTTTTCCCACTTCCCTGTCTCAACTATAAATAATAAAGTATATCCAGAAACCTTGAAGACATAGTGTCTTTGTCTAATTCTTTCACAACAATTTGACATGGCTCACTCCTTGTAAATAGTGACATTAAATAGTTTTTGACAGCTTAACAGGATACATTTACCTTAAGCTATCATTCTTTTCTTTCTCCTGGCAAATAATTAATGAGATTTCTTTCAGGGAGTTGTCTATATTTTAATGTTTAGATGTCAAAGAAATAGAGTTTGTTACCTGAGAAGCAGGGATGCAGAAGTTCACAAAGAAAAATGGTGCAGTACCAAGGCTTATGTTGGACACTGCAGATTCTAAATCCAGAAGTACAGGATTTTCAATTTTAGTAAATGTCAGTCTTCATTTGGAGAGGAAGGGTCCCTCACCACTCAGTTTTCAGGGAGTCAGGTTTTCCTCAACTTTGAATCTCCACAAAATAAAACTTTCAGATGTGCTTATTTCTGAAGAAAGCACTTTTAAAGTTGTGCTTTATTTTTTGTGCTTATTTATTGCTGATTTAATAAGCACCAAGAACCATGACAACGTAGGGCATATTAATACATCATCTCAGACCTATTCTTCCCTTACATTGAACTCCACTCCTCCATCTATAGGGTTTAAGAGGGAACCCAGAATTCCCATGCCTGTAAAAATTTCCTGCCACCCCTCCTCCTACCTGATGTGTTAACCTCTACTAATATTTATTTCAAGATCATTAATTTTAATGAGCTACCCTTCATTTCTTTTTGTGTATGTCACCAGCGCAGGACTTTAGGCTTATCTGCAGTGCTCAGCAACTTCAATACTATACAATTTGCATGTCTCTTTTCTATCTCTCACCCATCTGCAACTTTTGAACTCTCTCCTCTGTGCCCTCTATAAATGGTCTCAAATTTTTTGTCAACATACTTCTATAAACACTTAAAAATTATTGAGACTCCTCCAAAATATCTTTTTATGGGATTATATCTACCGACACTTGCTATATTTGGATTTTTTTTAAAATTACAGTTTATTTAAAAACTAATAACTGATTTACATGTCAACATAAACTGCATTTTTTCCTGAAAAAGCTAACTTTTTAAAACAAGAAAATGAGTTAGAAGAGCAGCATTATTTTACATTTTTACAAATCTCTTTAGTGCTAGGCTTAATAGAAAACAGTTGGACTTATACCTGCTTGTATATTCAATCTGTTGTGACATTCCATTTTAGTTGAAGTATATAAGGAAAATTCGGCCTTACCCAGATATGTGGTTAGAAAAAGAGGAATATTTTAAGAATCTTTTCAAATAATTTTGGCTATTCTTTTTGACACTACAACAAAACTCAACAAATGTTGGCTTTTGAAAATTAATTGCAACGAGGAGGATAAATCTATATGAATAAATAGTTGTATTTTGTTATATAAAAATCTATTAGTCTATCTTATATTTTGAGTGGATCTTCTACCTATGCATGATTTTGTAATATCATGCTTTACTCATTTCAAAAATATTGTTTCATGAGTTTTATACATGTTCTAAATACTGACACATTCTATCATATAATATGAAAAGATTCTATTTGTTAATATCAACACTGATCTAATCAAATGAGTCTTTACAGGGCAGCTATAATTTGGTCAATAAAAATTTTCCCAAAATCAAATTTTACTTTGAATTTTATTATTAGCAACAAATATTGTCAGAAATTTTCCTTGAAATAACACTTTTACATTGTTCACCTTTGGGAAAGTGTCTGCTATAAATTCTCAAGCCGGGATAGCCATCATTTGTATTATCAGTGTTTCTTTCAACATTCATGGAGAAAAGTGGTTAGTTCAGTACTCAACGTGTGCTTTTGTTCAAGATGGATATTGCACCTCAGTATGGAGAAGTATTTGATGCCTCCTAGTTAATGACACAGAATGTTGAGATGCAATCAAAGATAGATACTGGATAGACTGCTGTTCTGGAATTAATGCTCAATCATCAACAAAATCCCTTCAGTGTTACTTGTTCTATAAGAGGAATATAAGTGTTGTACAAAGGGAGTTAGAATTGTTGTAATATATTGACATCGTTCTCTAATCTCTTAATAAATCTCTTAGTAAACTTCAAAAATGAGCTGTATTACCTGTACCTGTATACCAACCAGAATATCTCTGGCTGTAGGTAATAGAAAACCTTTGTCAAAATGATTTAGATTTAAGAAAAGCTGTGATCTCTCAGTGGGAGAAATCCCAAAGTCAGGCATCTTTAGTGTAGTTTAAGTTAGGGCTTGATGTACCATGATGAGCCTCACACTTGCAAGTGATGTCTTAATACGTGGCATGTCTAGTGCATGACCAGATCCTGCCGCTTTTCCTCTAAGATTGAAGAAGTCTTTCCCAGAATGCTTCCATCAGATCTCATCCTGCATCTCATGCCAGACTGCCCTGCAAGTGTACAACTCCACCAAAGGGAATGGAATCTCCATGATCAGCTAAGTTGCCATCAAGAGGAGAATGGGAGTGGTGTTGGAGCCAATGACATTAATGCCCTGCTGGCAGTTCCTCTGCTCTCCCCAAACCCTACTCCCCACTTATTAAAGGCTGCTCACTGAAAACCCCTGTGACTCCTAATCTGAGAGTTTTGTTTTTTAAACTGGGGGTACAAAGCTCTAAGATGTGTATACAGCAAAGCAGAAGTATCAGAGAATTAATACTCCCAGAAGCATTCTTTAACCAATGATAGACACTCTCCTGGCCCTCATGTGGGACAACTCTTGAGATGGCTTCTACACTTTCTCTAGTTAACCAATACAATAAACCACATAATAATGTACTTTTTATTGGAAGTCTTCTTTCCTGGGTCTCATTTTTTCACTTCTCTTACCAGAGTTTCTTGCTATCATCTCTCAAATAAAGTATGTGCAAAAACATCTTTGTCACAAGTTTGCTACTGGAGAAAGTCCAATCAGAAAAATGGCCTAGTCATCCTCCAAACAAATCTACTACAATCAGAAACTTCTTTTCAATTCTTTGTTATCAGATAACCTTTATTAGCATCTTTCTGCTGTTAAAAAACTGATTCTCTGCCAAGGATTGCAAATATGAAAAAGAAGTGCTGTACCATTTAAATATGCACACAAAATAACTTTACTCAATACGTGAAGTCAATCATGTTGCCGGCCACCCCCAGGGCTCCTTCTGAGGAAACACCAACCTAGCACCCAGTCTGTGTTCAAGGGTCAGCCACACGTGGCCAGATTTTGAACCCAGGGTCACATCCATATGAGAAGATAAACAAAGGCAATCCAACTTCTTCTCTTGAAAATTTACATTAGCAAATACCAATACCAAGGAAATGAGGAGTTTCATTGTATAAGAATGAGCTGATGCTATGAACAGTTTGTCTGGGCCATAAAAGCAGTAAAAATAAATTATTACAAACCAGCAACTATGAGCATGTACTAAGAAATGACATATAAAAGAAAAAGAAAATAAGCAACTAGTATCAGTTCAAAAGGAAACAGGCATGCTTAAGAACACCCACGTCTTTTTAATAGGAAAGTTTTCGAACAGAAATAAGGTTTCGAAAGCTGTTTTTCTGTTCCGACCCCTATTTCCCATAATAACATCCATGAGGCTTGGCACTGAGCTACCGAATTTAAATTTTCAGGAGATTTTACCTATGTTGATATCAGGTGACCTTCTTTGAAGCAGTTCAAGTAAGCGTTTAACAACCGGTATTCTAATCAAAATGCTTTTTAAAATTTGATTACAGAAAATACTGATTTCTTCAATATTTGAGGCATTTAAAATGCAGCCCATGCTTACATCAGTGTGAATACACCTCAGACTACTGAACTATACACTTAAAAATTTAAGAGTCTAAATTTTATGTTGTTTTTACCACAACCATGCATGTATATAAAATGTATTTTATATATATTCAGATGTATTTCTCTAAAAGATAAGTATAAAAATAGCTCATAATAGTTATAAAAGAGTTTAGAATAAAGGATCCTGCCTTGTCATATACCCAAATAATAATTCTATTTTCCAAAATAATAGAATGTTATCCCTCAGTTAGGAGTCAAAGAAAAATATTCTGCTAGTCTACTTTCAAGAAACTAAGGATATAAAAAGGATTCAAAGTAGTTGGACCTTAGAAAAACTGTGGAGAAAGAAATTGATTTAATGTGACCACTTTCTCCCAAATTAGGAAAAAGAATCTAAGAAGATCATCTTAAAAGTTTTGCACACTTCTCATGCAGGTTGAATCTCATATTGAGTAAGAGTCCGGCTCATTGCTGAGTAATGTAAGGCACCAGAATCCAGATGGTCAGCTGGTGTAAAACAGGAGCAAAGGAAAGATTGTGTCACTGGGGCGGGGGGGGGTGGTTCATATGCATCCCTAGAGTAACATACAAAAAAATCATGAACAGGAGAGTTAGTATAGCTTCATCTCAGATATTGTCCAAGAGAACTTTTTAAAGGGACAAGGAGAAAGAAGCTAAAAGTGAGTCAGAGAAGGAGTTAGTAACCAGATAAAGTCAAGCATAGATTTGCCCTTCTCAGGGGTACTCAGAACGAGAGAGGTTGCCAGCAATGAAATGAGGTAAAGGGCCACAGGATCCTTTGATGAATCCACACAGTTTCCCTGGAAATATTCAGCTTTAACCACCTGCTAGAATAAAGTGCATTGGTACTAGATCACCAAAAAATGGCAGGCAAGCAAGAATGTTTTTATCTGCTACCTTGCCTCTTCCCTGCACTTGAAATCTAGAATGGTCCAAAAAGGCTTTTGGGAAGGGATTAATATATAAGAGAAAGAACAAGCCAGCCAATTAAAACTCCCATCTATTCACCTGCCCATCATCAAGCAACCAGACTGCAGCAAATAGACTAAAGGAACAAAATTTAGTATTTTAATCAGACAAGGTATTGACAAAATTTTCTTTTATTAGATAAAAGTAGCCATCAAAATTATAGGGCTATCCTTAAATGTGATAAAATGCCAATAAAAGAACCAGCCCCACAGAATAATATGAGACAAATATTGAGAGATAAAAATAAATTTGCTTTATAATTATATCCCAGGAACCCTGCTTATTCAATGGAAAAGTCACATTAATTTTACGAAAGAGTTACACTAGATTAAAGTTATTTTAAAGACTCAATCTAGGTGTATACACTTTGCATTATATTTTTTTTTAATTTTATTTAAAGAGAAAAAAACAGAAAAATGGTAGCAACAATACAGAATTGCAAAGGGAAATCTAACAAAAGAAAAACAAACAAACAAATAGACAAAAAAAACCCAAAACAACAACAACAAAAAAACAAAATACTAAGAAATCACCACTTGATATGTCATATACTCTCATCATTGGAAATAGTTGTTCAAGTCACAAAATTGGAGCATACAAAGTACACATTCAAACAATGAGACTGTTAACAGTTCTGCTCAACCGTCTAACAAAAACAATAGTATGGTCATCTATCTTACATACTTAAACTTATGTGTGATTATATTCTTTAGAGCACTTTCTTTGCCTCTCTTTTTTACAGTAGCAATTACACATTTTGGGTTTTATTACTCCGACAGTTCTTATTACTTTTTACACTAGAGAAACAATGTGATATTTATAAATATGATTCTTATTTATTTCATTAATGAGGATGGCCTCAAGTTGATTCCATTTCCCGATGAAGGCCTCAAGATCACCCTTTTTATAGCTGACTAGTATTCCATTTACACTTTGCATTTTAAAAATAACCAAATAAAAGACCAAATACATTTAGACAGGAATGATATTATTGTAAAGAAAAGATACAATCAAAATAGTGAATAAATCTTAAATTGATGTCTTAAATAAAAGGAAATGGATAAAATAAAAACATGAAAAATTTTCCCATGCATAAAATGTAATTCTAATTTCCAAATTGCACACCCATCATTTTTCAATGAATACTATCAAAATTCTAGGCTGAGGTCTAGTTCACTCTCAATACTCTAAGCTTATATTTCTCTTCATATTGAATAACAATGAAGTGCACACAGATTTAAGCATAATATTAGAAAATTAAATAAAAATTATAAAGATGTGATATGTATATGTACCAGGTGAACATAAGTACACATCACAAATATATACTACTAATAAAAACTGTTTAAAAATCATGAGGACTTCAAATAAAACTAGACAGTAGATGAAGGGGAGAAAGAACTCTAAAAAAATAGATGTGGAATGGATAAATACATCAGAGACCCCTGCATGTTATGTGTTTCTGCTTCTTGAGGAGTTCTACTCAAAATGATACCTAAAAGAACAGTGGTTGAAAAAAGCAGCATCTCAGGCTGTCTCTTTGGGACCCAAAACTCTCGGACCCGTAGAGTGGCCTGGGCTGTTTGGATTGAAAGTCTGCGCAGACCTGCATCTGGGCACAACTGTTTGGGGCTTGTAGGCCCGCCCTTCATCCACAAGGAACTGCCTGGAGATCTGCATCTGGTCCAGGTCTGTTTGGGCCCGTAGCCCCGCCCTTCACCCCCAGGAAGTCTCCCAGACAGCAGTATCTTGGCCTCTCTCTTTGGGACCCGAAACTCTCGGACCCGCAGAGTGCCCCAGGCTGTTTGGATTGGGAATATTGTGGAGACTGGCATCTTGGCCAGGTCTGTTTGGGACTGGGAACTTTTCAGAAACCAACATTCTGGCCTGACTCTTTGGGACCTATAGGCCCTTCACTCACAGGGAACCTCCTGGAGACCTGCCTGGGACAAAGCACGGAGGCCTGGCCTGCCTGAGATTCCACAGGCTCCGGGGTGGCCACACCCAGCATTCACCTTACAACTTAGGGAGCCAGGAGCCCACAGAGGGGAGTTAGGACCCTGTGAGGAAGCCAAGAGCCTGTGGGGGAGCCACTGCCCCTCCA
>PVJX010014679.1:0-44307 GCA_004027295.1 Dolichotis patagonum | reverse complement strand
TTAGGGGAAAACTTCAAGAGGAAGAGATAACAATCTTAAATATATATGCACCAAATTCCAGAGCACCCAGCTATACAAAGTAAATATTAACAGAAATGAAAAGTCAAATAAGCAATAACACAATTGTAACAGGAGATATTAACACAACATTGACACAGAGGGACAGATCAACTAAACAGAAAATCAGCAAAGAAATAACAGAACTGAATCACACCTGTGAACAAATGGACTTGATAGATGTATATAGAGTTTCCCATCCAACAACATCAGAATATACATTCTTCTCAGCAGTACATGAAACATTCTATAAAATAGAACATATACTAGCAGCCCACACAACGTATTTAAGTGAATGCAAAAGAATGGAAATTATCCCATGCATGTTATCGGATCATAGTGCCATGAAATTAGAAATTAACTATAAAAGCAACTGAAAAAACCTCAAAAACACATGGAAACTGAGTAATACACTCTTGAGCAATCAGTGGGTCAAGGAGGACATTAAACAAGAAATTAAACAATATCTACAAGCAAAGGAAAATACAAACATAACTTACAAGAATTTGTGGGATGCAATGAAAGCAGTCCTCTGAGGAACATTTATTTCACTGAGTTCCTACATCATGAAGACAGAATGAACACAAATAAACAACCTGATGCTACAACTCAGACATCTAGAAAAAGAAGAGCAAGCCAAGCCCAAAGCCAAAACAAGGGAGGAAATTAAAAGAATTAGAGCAAAAATTAATGCAATAGAGACTAAGAAAACAGTACAAAGGATCAATGAATCAAAGAGTTAGTTCTTTGAAAGAATAAATAAAATGATAAGCCCTTGCTGACCTTATAAAAAAAGGAAAGAAAAAACTCAAATTCATGCAATAAGGGAATGAAAAAGGTGAAATTACTATAGACTTGGTGGAAATACAGAAGATCATCAACACCATTTTCAAAAACCTCTACTCTCATAGGTTCGATAACACTGAAGAAATAGACAGATACCTAGATACATATGAACTACAAAAGCTGGATCAGGTAGATGTAAAACTGCTGAATAACTCAATTTGTATTACTGAAATTGAAAATGTAATTAAGTCTTTGCCAACAAAGAAGAGCTCAGGCCCAGATGGATTCACTGCAGAATTCTACAAGAAATACAAAGAAGACTTAATTCCGACAGTTCTCAAACTCTTCAATGAAATTGAAAGGGAAGCAATTCTTCCTAAGACATTCCTGGAATCAAACATTACTCTAGTACCAAAACCTGAGAAAGACCCAACTAAAAAAGAGAACTATAGGCCAATCTCCCTAATGAACATAGATGCAAAAATTTTCAATAGAATATTAGCAAACAGAATGCAGCAAATCATCAAGAGGATTATTCACCCTGACCAAGTGGGATTCATCCCAGGAATGCAGCGATGGCTCAACATATGTAAATCAATAAATGTAATCCACCATATCAATAGAGCGAAAAGAAAGATCCACATGATCATCTCTATAGATGCAGAAAAAGCTTTTGATAAGGTCCAACACTCATTCATAAAAAGAACCTTACATAGAATTGGAATATATGGTCTTACCTCAATATGATAAAGGCCATCTATGACAAACCTACAGCCAGCATCATATTAAATGGCTAAAAACTGAAAGCCTTTACCTTGAAATCAGGAACAAGACAAGGATGTCCCCTATCACCCACCACTCCTATTCAACATAGTACTGGAAATTCTAGCCAGAGCAATTAGACAAGAGAGAGAAATTAAATGAGTAAAGATAGGAAAAGAGGAAGTTAAATTATCATTATTTGCAGATGACATGATACTTTACATGGAAGGCCCCCAAAACTCCATTGAAAAACTCCTAGATATAATAAATAAATTCAGCAATGAGCTGGATACAAAGTCAATACTCAAAAATCAATAGTATTCCTATTGATTGTTGTTAGTATACACTAACAACAAAAATACTGAGAGAGATTTAAGAGAAGGCACACCCTTCCCACTAGCATCCAAAAATATGAAATACTTAGGAATTAATCTTACTAAAGATGTAAAGCAGCTATACAGGGAATTTATAATACCCTGAAAAAGGAAATGAAAGAAGACCTCAAAAAATGAAGACATCCCTTGTTCATGGATAGGAAGAAGAAACATTGTGAAAATGACCATTCTCCCAAAATTGCTATACAGATTCAACACAATCCCAATCAAAATACCAATAACATACCTCATAGATCTAGAGAAATCACTCATAAAATTCATCTGGAACCAGAAGAGACCTAGAATAGCCAAGGCAATTCTAAGCAGCAAAGGCAAGGCAGGAGGCATCACAATCCCTGATTTGAAATTATACTACAAAGGTACAGTAATAAAATCAACATGGTACTGGAATAAAAACAGACCTGAAGCTCAATGGAATAGATTGGAAAATGCAACCACAACCACAAACTCACTCAACCACCTTATCTTTGATAAAGGGGCCAAGCATGTTCGCTGGAAGAATGACAGTCTCTTCAACAAATGGTGCTGGAAAAATTGGCTGTCCATATGCAGAAGACTAAAACTAGGTCCATGCCTATCACCATGTACTAAACTAAAATATAAATGGATCAAAGATCTAAATATTAAAACAGAAACACTAAATCTGTTGGAAGACAAAGTAGGTAAAAACCTCATAAATATTGGGGTAGGTAGAGAATTCATGAACAAGAGTCAAACTGCATGGGAAATACTTCCTAGAATCAATAACTGGGACCATATCTTATTAAAGAGTTTCTGCATGTAGAAAGAGATTTCCAGCAGAGTGAAAAGAAAACCCACAAGTTGGGAAAAAATCTTAATGGATTGTTCCTCAGACAAAAGACTTCTGTCTAGAACTTATAAAGAATTAAAAAAACCCGACCCTCAAAATTCAAAGACCCAATCCAAAAATGGGCATCTGGAATGAATACACAGTTCTCAGATGAAGAAATATGAATGGCAAATAAATACATGAAAAAATGTTCATCATCATTAGTCATTAGAGAAATGCAAATTAAAACCACACTGAGATTCTATCTCATCCCAGAAAGACTGGCCAGGATAGAAAAAGCTACCAACAACAAGTGCTGGAGAGGCTGTAATTCTTCCATTCTCTTGAATGGTTTTATACTATTGTGTTATGTTTAATATTATTGTATCTGAAACTATGCTCAACTATAGCAGAGAAAGAGATATTTTGACAGCTACTGTTAATGTCCGGTTGTCTTATTGTAAAGTGTTGTGTTGCTTATGTTGTTCTGTTCTGATCTACTTTGTTCTGCCCTCTTTTGTTTTATTCTCTTTAAAATAAAAAATAATAATTTAAGTGTGGAAGATAGATGACCATACTACTGTTTTTGTTAGATGGTTGAGCAGAACTGTTAATAGTCTCACTGTTTGAATGTCTACTTTGTATGCTTTAATTTTGTAACTTGAACAACTATTTCCAATATGACAGTATGCAACTTATCAACTAGTGATTTCTTAGTGGATTTTTGTTGTTGTTGTTCTTTTCTGTTTTTCCTTTGGAATTCTGTATTGTTGCTACTCTTTTTCTGTTTTGTTTGTTTTTTTTCTTTCTAAATAAAATTTAAAAAATATAAATGACAAATGCTGGTGAGACTGCATGCAGGTGTGTGTGTGTGTGTGTGTGCGTGTGTGTGTGTGTGTGTGTTTGTGTGTGTGTGTTAAGGAACACCTCTTAATTTTTAATGGAAGTAGAAACTGGCATAACCAATTATGCAAATCAGCATGGAGATTCCTCAGAAAACTGAAAACAGAAATTCCATTCTACTTAGTTATTCCTTTTCTAGGTATCTTCCTGAAAGAGTTAAAGATATTATAGTGCAATGATACATGCATGTCCATGTTTTAGCAGCACAATTCATAACTACTAAATATTGGAAGCAGCCTCTTATGTCCATCAACTAAGGAATTGATAAAGAAATTATGATATTTATACAAAATACAGTAATATTCTTCCATACATAAGCATATACTAGAGTCATTTGTAGGAAAATGGATGTATTTTAAGACCATACTGCTAATTGAAGTAAATTAACACACACACTTAAATATTACATTGCATCTCTTACATGAGAAACTCAATGTATAAATAAAGTACAATATAAAAGACAGATAATATGAAACAGAGAGAAAAGAAATTAGATAATATATCTAAAACATAGATAATATATCTAAAATTGTACCTTGATTTAGTAAGTTGCCTTACATATTTTTGGCAATTAATCTGTTTATTAACCCATATGTATGAAAATTGCTTAAGGTTTAGAAGATAAAGTAAGGGATCTGATACTGGCAAAAGAAAAGAGGGATGAAGGGGAAGGAGAGAAAATAATTGAGATATGTTATTTATGTGTACCAATTTCCCACAATGAGTATAATCATATACTGCAAATATGCACTTATAAAAATTTTAAAAAGAAAATGCAAATTGAAAAATCACACCTCAATCCAATAAAAGTCATTTATGATAAATCAATGGCCAAAATCATATTAAATGGAGAAAAAAATTGAAAGCTTTCCCTCTAAAATCAAGAACACAATAAGGATGCCAACAGTCATTGGTTCCATTCAATATAGTAATTGAAACATTAGCTGGAACAATCATACAGGAGAAAAAAGAAAAAGATAGGCATAGAAAAATAATAAAGCCAACTTATTATTATTTTGCAGATGGCATGAGACTTTACATGGAAGATCAAACATTCCACCAACAGACTGATAGACTTAGTAACCAAATTTGGCAGTGTAGCAGAATACAAAATCAACTCACAAAAATCAACAGCATTTCTGTACACCAATATGAAACCACTAAGAAAGGAATGAGGAAAAGTATAGCATTCACAATAGTCTCAAGAAAAATTAGACACTTAGTAGTGAATTTAACCAAAGAAGTGAAAGACCTCTACAAGGAAAACTACAGTATCTGAAAAAAGAAACCAAAAATGACATAAGAAATGGAAAGACATTCCCTTTTCCAATATAGCAGAATCAACACTAACAAAATTGATAAATTTATAAAAATGGTTTATAGATTAAATGAAATCCCAATAAAAATCTCAAAAAACATTTTTTTCTAAAGTTCACATGGAACTTGAAGAGACCTCGTATAGCAAAAGCAATAAAGCCATCCTGGGGAATAGGAGTGAAATGGGAGATGCCAAAAACCAAGGTTTCAACTTATATTACCAAGTTCTAGTGATAAAAAAATATCAAAAAATTGACAATAGAAGCAGACATGAAGACCAACAGACAATATAGAGTTATAATGATAAACCTCTTACTTCTTTCAATGATACCAACATTGGAAGTAAATACCACAGTGGTACAATGCCACAGGTTTTCCACCACTGCAATAGAGGATATAGAAACAAACCCAGGCCCATCAAGCCACTTGATCTTTGACATAGCAGCCAAAAATATAGTCTGAAGGAAAAACAGCCTCTTCAATAGAGTTGAGGAATTTGGCTATACACATGCAGAAGATTCAGTCTTGGTCCATATCAGTCACCATGTAATAAACTGAAATCTAAATATTAAAGCAGAAGCATGTAATTTGCTGAAATTAGGTAAAACTCTTAAATTCAGGGGCATAAGTAAGGACTGTTTTAAAAAGAACCCCAATAAATATCACCAAAAATCAACAAATATAATTATGTCAAATTAAGGAGATTCTGCAAAGCAAACAAACAAGAAAGCAAAGAAAAACCCAACGGAATGGGAAAAAATTGCCAGCTACATCTTGGACAGAGGGCTCATATTTTTTTTGTTTGTATTTCTTGCCTGAACTTTTGGTGTGATTATCAACAAGGCAATTGTCATTATGAATGACAAAGATCTTTCCTACTGTGTTTTTTTCTAAGAGTTTTATGGGTTCGCTTCTTACATTTTGTTCTTTTATTGATTTTTGACTTGGTTTTGTGCATTGTATAAAATAAGATTCTAGTTCCATTCTTCAGCACGTGGAAATCCATTTTTTTCTGGTACCATACATTGAAGATACTCTCTTTGCTCATTGTGTTCTTGGTGAACATTTGAAATATTAGTTAACTATATAAATTATGGTTTATTTAAACATAGATACCTGTGGTTTCTTATTTACAGTCTCATTATGCTGTTTTCCAAAAAACATGTTTCTTAGTTGTCCTATGGTTGGAAATTTTATATCTAGCTGAAGATCATGCTCTATAAAATGACCATGATTCTCCCTCTTACCACCTTTTGAAAATTTCATTTTTACTGGATGCACTGTTGACAAGAGAAGTTTGTGCTTTACTACTTATCTTTTATAACTTTTTGTCTTGGGGGTGAGTCTGAATATTTACCAATGGGCCACATAGAGTTTCAATTTTCATGTTATCCTTTTCAGTAACTTCATAAGAGATTAGAGTAACTTTTGCATCATTTTAACATGGCTCTGGATCCTGAGTCTGTAACTGGTCAATTCTCATATGTGAATTTTTAGTCATATGGCAGACACTGTGCTAAGTGCTTTATTTTTTAATTACCTTGGTTAACCACAGGCTTAATAATCCCTGTGGATACAATACTTTCATGGTATCAGGGTTTTTTTGTTTTGTTTTTGTTTTTTCAGTATCAGTATTAAAGAATATCAGTATTAAAGAAATTGGGGGCTGGGGATTTAGCTCAGCGGAATAAATGCCTGCCTTGCAAGTGCGTGGTCGTGAGTTTGATCCCCTGGTACTGAATTTAAAAAAAAGATGGTTTATAATTAAAAAAGAAGAAGAAATTGTGGCTGGAAGTCAGAGAAATTAAGAAACTTGCTCAGATGCACACAGCAGGATCAGAACCTCTCTGTGACAAAGTTATTTCTTTATTTTCAACTTCTTTATTACATACATTATGCAAATGAAGAGTATAGCTCACAGGAACATGAACTTTTTTAAGGCAAGATCTGGCCTTGAAATCACGATGTGGTTCAAGCTGGCCTCAAAATCACAGCTGTCCTCCTGCTCCAGCCTCCAAAGTGCTGAGAATGTAAACATGTGCCATTACACCAGGCAGACATTTGGAAACATATTAAGGGTTTATAAATTGAGCCAAAAGAAAAGGAGGTTTAATTAAGTTTGAATGTTTCAAAATATAATTTTAGTGACATATGTACCTTTTCCATCTCTTTTATATTAGTAAATCCTTTATAGTTTGTGATTACTTGGTAAGCAGCTAATGTTGATGGTTGCCATCTGTATTTCCCTAAAAGAATTGAAAGTTAAAGTGCAATTGCAATTAATGTGCATGAAAATTAAAATTGTCAAATTAACCCAGAGTATTTTAGCATAGAAGGTAATGTGGCAACAGTTTTGGTACAGACATGAGCATAGCCTAATAAGACATTACTTCTCCCCTTTGAAGAGCCTGGGTGGTCTCACAGGCACCATGTCCTTCATACTATATGGGCAGTATCTCTAGAAGCTGCCAGAAAACATAATAACTTGAGATTGATTTGGTCTTAACATATTTCCTTTTCTTTTTGTTCTGTGTTTAAAGCCTCATTCTTTCTGACATTTATCTTGCTGTCTTTATTCTAATTTTGAAGTTTCATTTTTTATTTAAAATTATTTCATGCTCATGTTTAAAATTAAAATTGCAAAGAAACAAAGAAAAGATCAAAAGTGAAAGTACATCTTCTTTCCCACTTGTAGTCACTTTATAGCAGTCAGTAGTCATGGCTAAAATCCTTATATGCCTTTCAGAAATTGGCTGTGCATATATAATATTTATGTATGTATACACATTCACACATAATTTTAAAATGTTGACTCACACTTTGTCAATATAATAGGTGAAAAAATCATGTTTTACTATTTTATTTTACATTTCTTTAATTACAAGTGAGACTAAATATGTATTTGTATATGTATTGGTGATTTGAATTTCTTATGTTTATTATTAACTTTCCATTTATTTCTTTTTCTTGTTAAATTTTAATAGAACCTTGAATATGAAAGAAATGATTTTCCCTGTCAAATACATAGTAATTTTTTAGTTTGTCATTTATCTTCTGCTTTTTCAGTGATACTATTTTACTTATAGAAAGCTTAAATTTTTTTTCTTATAGTATTGTTTTATTAATACATTCTTATAAACATTTGCAATTGTTGTAGGGACTTGATACACACACATAACACATATTATTTCTTTTGTTATCACTTTTCCCTTTCCTCCCTCCACCTCCATCTATCTCTTGATTTCCCTCCTCTTTTTTGTACATCTTTGCAGTATATAATATTTACATCTCTTGTGGGGAGTTGGTACATGTACCAAACACATTTTAATTACTTTTTGTGGCCATCTTCCTTCCCTTGCCTTTTCTCTCAACCTCTTTACTTCTTTCCTCTTTGAGATAGATCTGCTCTCTATTTTTCATTTTGGTTCTTATCTATGCTTTAGGTGGTCTTCAAAAATTTTGGGCTGGAGTTTTAGCTCAGTGGTGTAAGCACCTGCTTGGCAAATGGGAGGTCATGAGTTCGATCCCTGGCACACACACAAAAAAAATTCTGAGATTTATATCCTCCTTGCAAAAGTCTTTCCCATTGTAGCAGTTTTTTAAACTTAGATTTATGCTTCTATATAGCTTTTCTTTTAAAAAAATTAAAATTTTATTTTAAAAGTTACAGTGAAGATCTTAATGTAAATTAAATAGTGTGAGTAATCTTTAGGAGGTTTCTGGAAAAGTATAATAAATGACAGCAGGCCATCTCTTAAATGCACCTACCTTAGCTTTTAAGAATGTAAAGGTTATTGTAAAGGGTCAAGAAACAAAGAGGGAACTGAAAATCAGAGGAGTCTGCACATATTTATAACATAGAGATCTTAGAAAGAGTTGGAATCTTGCTTTTCAACATGTATACAAATGGAATTTAAGAACAGTGCACATGGTTGCTCACATAAAACATTAACTCTGAAGGGCTACAGCCTCAATGCAAAGATGAATGAGAGAACATTATATTCAATAATGCAGAGAAACAACAAGACTTATCTGAAATCTGGGTGAGGAAAAAATTCCTTCTGAAAATTTGCAATAACAGATTCATGTTTCTCACAGGTTTAGAGTTTTTATTTACTAACCTTGAAGGTTTTAGGAATGTTAAGCCTAAAAAAATTAACAAAAGTTGTCCTCAGGGTAGTGATAAAAGCAGGAAGTCAAAAATTTTCCACTGTATTGCTCCACTGAATTAAAGAGCTCACATGTCAAAACAACATGGAAAATAAAGCACATCACCATGAATGGGGTGTGGAAAGAAAACAAAAAGTGGGATATAATCCATTTTGCAACTCAATTAAGTCCATAAATTTAGATGTTAAAACATAGACATAAGAGAAAAGACTGAAGCATGAAAGGTGATAAGAAGAAATTATGTAAACAGATATACTACAAACAATAGACAACCTAAAATGAAAAATATAAATAAGTAAAAACTTATCAACAAATGGATTTAGTAACAAGTTGTAAGCTTCTCAAAAGACAAGTAAACTGTAAGAGGTCTGAAGAAACAACTCAAAATGCAACAAAATTGAAAACATGAAATTCTGATTAAGAGACAGATAAAGTATATGTGTGTGTACATGTGTATACATGTGTGCACACATGTGCATGTGTGCATATGAACACAGAACATGCCAAATTAATATGCAATCATATTAAAAAGAGAACAGGGAGCATGTGGGAAAAGCAACATTCAAAGGAATAATCACTAAGAATGTTTCAGCACTGATAAAATACTTATAACCACACTTTGGAAGTGCAATGAATTCCCTAGAAAGAAAAATAGAAATACATTTATACTTAGACTCATCATAGCAAAACTACAGAACATCAGGGACAGAGAGAAAATCTTAAAAGAGAAAAAGCAGTTTGCCTGCACAGAATGACAGTTTGACCGAGAGTAAAATTCTCAATAGCTGTAATAGAAGTCAGAAAAAAAGAAGTGGAGAAATGGCTTCAAGGTGAGAGAGATAATAAAAAGCATTTCATTCAGAAAAATATACTAAAGTGTAAGAAGAGTTGACAAAGAAATTGAATAAATATAAGTAAGTTTCACATCCATTTACTTGGTAAGAAATCAATAGCAATATTGACTAATTTAAGAATTATGAAAATAAAACTAAAATTATTGATATAAGTGACATGTAAGAAGGAAAGGAAATTATTGTGGGCTAAAAGAATGCAGCAATTAGAGCTGGGTGTGGTGGAAAATGCTTGTAATCCCAGAACAGGAGAGAATAAGGCAGGAGTATCATGGATTTAGGCCAGCCATACATAGTTCTAGATTAGCTTGAACTACATAGCAAAACCTTCTTTCAAAAAACAAAACAAAACAAAACAAAACAAAAGAACCAAATAAATAGTTTAAAAAAATTCAGCTGTGCTTTCATATACTAACAAGAATCAAGGCAAATATAGTTTAAAGACACTATAAAATATAAATAGAAACATTTAAGAGTTAGCCAAATAATACACAAAACTTGTATGGAAAAACAATAAACTTTATTAGAAGATATAAAAGAGGTCCTAATGAATTGTAGATATATGTTTTTTTAACAAATGGGAACACCATTACATTGAAGAGATGGAAGTTCATACTAAATTCCTGTAAAATACAATGCAATTTGAAGAAAAATCACTGCCTTAGTTACTTTTTACTTGCCGCTGAGACAAAATACCTGATGCTCAAAGTTGGGAAAGAAAAGGTTTATTTCTTACAGTTTTTGGAGTTTTCAGTCCATACTCAGTTGGCTCCAAGGCAGGGTGCGGGGCCCCAGTTCATGGCAGCTACAAACAGCAAGGCAGAAACCTGCAAAAGAGAGAGACATGCCTTCTTCCTGCTGTTACATCACATCTTGGCTCCACCCCTAGGCGAGTGTTAACACTCACACCATCAATCCAAGTGCTAGACAATGAACCAATCACAAATGCATAATGCAAAGGCATGAGGCTTGGGGGCCACTGACATAAGCCATGAAACTAACCAAAAGATTTGTGCATGTGTCTAAATTAATAAGTGGATCATAAAATTTATACAAAAGAATAAAAGAGCACAAAGATTCAAGAAATATTCAAAAAACCAAGATGGCAGGAATGTAAGCAGAATTCATCTAAAAAGAAATCCAAATGTATTATTAAGGAAGAGTTGGTCCTGTGGTGGTGAACCTACAGCACACATGCTTCAGTCATTTATCTGTATCACTGAAAGCTCTAATTGGTTTGCCATCACTAGTACATTGATCTCAGAAATTATATATGTGTGCATATATAGTTATATATAACAATATATGCACACATATATAATTTATGCACATATATATAATATATAGTTATATATGCACATATATATGCATATAAATAGTTATATATAAACTAGATAGACTATATATAAATTAGATAGTTATTATATATATAATTATATATGCACACATATATATGCACATATTATATATGCACACATATATATGCATACATATAGTTATATATAAACTAGAGAGACAATAGTGAAGAAATGACATAGTCTTAAAAAGTTTTGATAATCCATGTGGTAAAATAAAATTACCATACTATAAAGTTAATGAGGAACTGACCTCATATGTTAGATGGTGTACTACAAGTATTTAAATCACCTCTTAATTAATCAGGAGTAACTGTCCAGACTTTTGACTAACTAAGCCATACCTTCCTTCTGATGTGTACGTTTTGTATATCTTTCTGATATATTGATAGCTGTTTGATGTATGGTAAAAGCATTGGGGGAAGAGAAGAGTATAATGATTGCTCCAGTACAAACGTTGTTGCCATCTGCAGATGTGTCCTTTCTCTGTTAATTTGGCTACTAAAAAAAGGGCAATTTGATGCTTTAAAGATTCTCTTTGCCAGTAATCTTTGTAGCACAAAACTAAAGATGTTTACTGGGCTTTCAGATGGAAGGGCATTTTTGCATATCTTCCAATTGTGTTGGCTTCATGTAAACATGATTACTTAATATTAATAAGTGAGGCAATTGTTTTCTCCCTGATGAATCTGCAACAACCACTCAGTTGAAACTGTTGAGCATCCTTGACATTAGACTCAAGGAATTAAGTTGTTTGTAGCTATTATTAGCCAGCTTTGAAATATTGCTAAGGGGCATCTGGTTGGTCAAGTGGTCTTTGCTGGTAGAGTAAATGCTCTGATCAACCTTACTGGCAGGTTTCTTTTTTTGTGATGATGCAAAGATTACTAGGCAAGTTGCTACCTACGATATTTCTTGATTCACAAAGATTTCTACTGAACATTTATTGAGAAAGGGTCATAGACTATGTAGGCTTCACTGCATCTTTCAGTTTTTCATAAGAATGATATGAAGGGCCCAACTTTCTATTCTAGCAATCAGATTGAGCCTGAAGATTTGGTTGTGGACATTTAGTAAGGGCCATTTGCACTTTGATATAAGTTAGTTTATCAAGAGTGGAGTGAATTGTTTGGGAGGATGTCTGGGGGAGAGGTAATTCCTTTATCCTTTGAAATCAGCAGGTATTCAAGTGAACGATTTTGCTTGTTTTATATTTTTATAATATGACAATTTAATTGAATTACTTATATACTTTTTATTTGGCAATGTGACAGGTGATGGTTGTTTTTCATAATAAGTGGTATATACATAATTAAAAAGTCTTATACCTAAAATTAGAGACAAACTTAGACATGCTTGAGTTTCCTTTGGGGAAGGTTGGATGTCCTTGAACAATCACCTGATATTTCCAGAATCAAATGATATTTTGCTACTTTTATTTTGTTTTGTCTGCAATCATACTATAAGCTTCTTTCTGGTCAGCAATTTCTGGAACCTATCTACTGTCTGGATTCTCTTCTTCATGATTAGATGAATCAAGCATGTTATTTGCCTGGGGAGAAGTTGTAGCTTATACCTGCTGCTCTGGTGTAATTATTAATGGATGCCATTTTCACTCAAAGATGTTTTACATTATATTTTAAATTATATGGTTATTCTCCAGCCATGATTTAAAAATCAAACTTTTAATGTATCCTATATATCAGGCACTTTCCTGTAGTGCTAGCTTACAGTAAAGTAACGCATATGATTTTGGTGATTTTTTCCTTCATCTAAGAACAAAGCAAAGAAAGACAAGTTGACACAGGCAAGAGGCACTGGCAAGAAACTTCACTGGTTACTAGATTTATAGATAGTTTTTATTGCCTTGGAAAAGGGTAATTAAAGAAAAGTATATCTTTTCTTTTTTTATTAGTACATGTTTGCAGTACATAACAATTACAGTTCTTGCGGAACTTGGTACTTATGTATAATACATCTTAATACTTGTTTTCCCATTTCTTCTTCTTTCTGAACCTTCATGCTCCTTCCAACTCTTGGTCCCTTTCCACTTTTACAAAAGCTCTATTTTCATCATTTTCTGCTTCAATTCTTTTTTCATCCCCTTTTTCCTCTCATCCTTATTCTCTTCTTTTCTAATGCACTTGAAGATTTCTCTACTTATTTTTGTATCATCTACTTTGCATGTATGTATATATATATGTGTATATATACTCATATAAGAGAAAACATGCAATAAAAATCTTTGTGCATCTCATCTATTATACTTCATATTATGTTCTCAAATTGCATCCACTTACTTAGCATGCCTCAAATTTATCTTTCTTTATGGCATTGTAGTACTGCATTGTGTATAACATACTGTATTCTCTTTATTAATTCTTCTGGCAATGGACACACACAACATTTCAAGATGCAAGTTGGACTTCAAAGACTGCATTATGCATTGATTACTTCAAGCGTCTTTAAAACAAGACATCAAAGAACCGCCTGGTACATATTTTTCATTTCAAAAACTCATTGGTTTAGTCATGAAGCTAATATACTACAACTTTCAGAATTCACAAACAAGAGTTCTCTAAAACAGCAGAATCAGTCTTGGTATATCCTCAAAATGGCCAGGAAAAACCTGACTCAGAACTGTGTTTTGAAAAAAAATGTGTTTCATTGTGTGTTCATGCACACATGTATACATGCTCTACATACTCAAATGAACAATAAAAACTGACTTTTATTTTGAGCTTCTTAGAGTAAAATGGCTGTTTTTCCAAAGACTACTTTGAAACATGATAATGTAGATTTCTCTTGTGATAATGGCATGGCTTCTTTTTGATTTTATGCCAAAAAATATGCTATCAAGATAAAGTGTAAAATAAGATTTTTGAAAAGCATAAAACTTTGTACTTATGTGAGACAATGCACTTGACTGCAGATTAAAAGGGATATGTCACTACTGCACTGAGGTCAAACTGGGTAATTTTGGTAGCTTTACAAAGTTTAAGGTATATACAACTGGGATCCAAAAATTCCTTGGGTGAAGAGAATACAGATGTCCCTCTACCGTGTGTGTGTGTGTGTGTATGTGTGTGTGTGTGTGTGTGTGTGTGCAATATATGCCATAGTTGAACCCTTTAATATGAGAAGTGGCCAACAATTAGGTATTTTGGATTAAAATTTATTAGAATTTGAGCTGAGGAGATAAAAAAGACCCACTAAGTTTTCAAGGAATTCCTTTATCACTTCTTCTTGGAGATGTTTCTAAAGTAAGTGCTTATTATAGCAGTATTTAAAATGAAAATTTTGGCAGAAGCTCGCCACAGGCCTGAGTTGATTCGGACTGCCACCACTGGGCCTGTGCCTTGGGGAACCCCCCTGTCTCATGGACCTAGTATGGCAGTTGATCTTAGGATCCAACCCCTTCTCCCAGAACCTTAGAATACAGTGGACTACTGTGCTGGCTGGATGAGAGGCTCAGGAACTCCTCACCCAGCAGGCTCCAGTCAGTGTGGTGAGTTTACCCCTAAAATAGAGGTCTGCAGGAGGTAAATAGGAGAAGAAGTGAAACTCCCTCCAACTGTAAGACCTTGGCAAACTTGGCAAGAGAGTGGGTAATCTGCTCCCCCACACAAACAACATCAGACAGATTGAGGAGTGCACCAATAATGCCCTCCCAACTTAGAGAAAATTTAAAAAGCTTATGAGACCCTAGTGACACAGTAGGGCCTCAGCTGACACAAACTCTATAGCTAGGGAGATGTGGCAACCTGCAACAAGATGAAGATATAACAAGAGTAGGAACTACAAGTTGCCCTACATCAGTACTTCTAGGCTAGTTAACGCAGAAAAAAAAAAATAGAACTCACCCAATAGGCCCTGTAGGAGGAATTTAGGTGACGAAATCTCCTCTTCATTGTGGTACCCAGTAATTGGAAAAAACATCAACTGCCCAGTAGGACCATAAAACTCACACTACAGACAGTTGTGACTGTTGCGATTGAAAGACCGGATAATTACACAAAAGGTGAAAATGACTAAATGAAAAGGCAAAATGCAATCTCGAACATTTAGTCCATCAGGAGCAAGCACAGGTGACAATGAAATAGAGGACTTTAAAAGTCATACAACTGAAATCTCTGAAAAGATAGCAAATGAAGTAAAGAAACAAATCCATGTGGCTATAGAGAAACTCAAATTAGAAATAATGCTATATAAAGACAGAAATAACAACCTTAGCAAATGAGTTGCTCAACATAGCTAGAAAAGAAATAGATAAAAAAATAAAGGGGCATGGAAAATTGACTGAAACTTTGAATGCACAATGCAGAAAACAAGCAGAATCCATGAAAAAAATTCAAAGAGATACCCAAGAAACAAAAAATTGTACTGAAAGGTGGCAAAATCATTTAAATAAAGCTGAGGATAGAATTTTGGACCTTGAGGACAGGATCACAGATAGCGATCATGAAAGGGTAGAACTTATAAAAACAACAAAGCAACATGAAATGACAATCCAGCAGCTTCAAGATGATGCCAGGAGAAACAATGTTAGATTAATAGGCATCAGTGAGGAGGCAGAAGACAATGCAAAAGACATAGCTAAGCTGTTCACAGAAGTAAGGGGAGAAAATTTAGCAAACATGGGGAAAAATCTGATATACAAATAAGTGAGGCAAACAGTCATAACCAACATAAAGCTACACCAAGACATATAATAATTAAGGTCTCAGACATACAGCATTAAAACAGAATATTAAAAGCTGTTAGAGAAAAGACCCAACTCACCTATCAAGGAAAGCCTATTAGAATCACAGCAGTCTTCTCAGCATAAACCTTCAGGTTAAGGCAAGCTTGGAGTGAAGTATTTCAAGCCCTAAAAGAAAATAAATTTAAAACCAGACTGTTGTCCCCAGCAAAAAATACCTTTCAAATTTAATGGAAAAACATGATACTTCCATGGCAAAGTACAACTGAAGAAATTCATGTCCACCAAACCAACCCTAGAAAGAGTGCTGAAAGACATGCTAGATAGAGATGAAAATGACCACAATCTCCAGAATAACAACAGAAAGAAACCACCAGCTTGGACAAGAAATTAAACAAGGGAGAAAAGCAGGAAACCAAAAATAGGAACACAACATGGCAAAGTCAAGCCAGTACAAATCAGTGATATCCATAAATGTAAATGGGCTCAATTCACCTATCAAATGAAAAAGGTGGATGGAATGGCTCTAGAAACAGGATACCACCATATGCTGTATACAAGAAACACATTTGACTCAAAAAGCAACTCATAGAATAAAAGTCAAAGGATGGAAAACAGTATTTCATGCAACAGGAACCCAGAAAAAAGCAGGAGTAGTTGTTCTGTTCATAGACAAAGTGAACTTCAAACTTAAAAGGGTTAAAAGAGATGAAGAAGGCCACTACATACCTATAAGTGGAAAATTACCAGAGGAAGAACAACAATTATAAATATATATACACCAAATACAGGAGCATGCAACTGTATAAGACAAATACTAATGGACATGAAAAACCAAATACACAAGAACACAACTGTAATAGGAAAACTTAACACCACACGGTCACAAAAGAGATAGGTCAAGTAGACAAAAAGGCAGCAAAGAAATAACAGAACTGAATCATACCTGTGAGTGGATGAACTTAGTGGATGTTTGCAGAGTGTTCAACCCAACCACATCAGAATATACATTTTAATCAGCTGCACATGGTTAATTCTCCAAAATAGAACATATATTAACCCATAAAGCATTCTTAACTAAATGCAAAGGGAGTGAAATTATCCCATGCATATCTGATCATAGTGCACTAAAATTGGAAATCAATGGCAAAAACCCCTGCAAAACCTGCATAAATACATGGCAATTAAACAACAACCTGCTGAATAACCAGTGGGTTACAGATGAAATTAAAGGAGAAATAAAACAATACCTACAAGACAATGAAAATGCAGATACATCATACTGTAACCTATGGGATGCAATGAAAGCAGATTTAAGAGGGAAATATATAGCAATAAATAGTCACATCAAGAAAATGGAATGAACACAAATAGATAACCCAATGCGACATCTCAAGCTTCTGGAAAAGGAAGAACAAGTCAAACCTAAAGCTCATAGAAGAGAAGAAATTGTAAAGATTAAAGCAGAAATTAATGCAATTGAAACTAAAAAAGTATAAAGAATTAATGAATCAAAAAGCTTTTTTTGAGAGAATAAACAAAATAGATAAACCCTTAGCAAACCTTACCAAAAAAAAAAAGAAAGAAAAAACCCAAATCCACATAATAAAGACTGAAAAGAAGGGAATTACTACAGATCCCATGGAAATTCAAAAGATCATGAACAGCTACTTTGAAAATATCTACTAACATAGGGTGGCTAACACAGAGGAAATGGAAAGATTTCTAGTAACATATCAAATAAAAAAGCTCAACCAAGAAGATATAGCAATTTTGAATAACCCAGTATCAGCTACTGAAATTGAAAATGTAATTAAATTACCAACAAAGAAAAGCCTAGCTCCTGATGGATTCACAGCTGAATTCTATAAAAAAAATTTAGAGAAGATTTAATGCCAATACGCCTTAAACTCGTCAATGAAATTGAAAGAGAAGTAGCTCTCCCTAACTCATTCTTGGAGGCAGGTATCACTCTGATAGCAAAACCAGAGAAAGACCCAAACAAAAAGCAAAACTATATACCAATCTCACTAATGAACACTGATGCAAAGATTTTCTGTAAAATATTGGCAAATAGAATGCAGAAAATCATTAAGAAGATTATATCACACGATGAATTGGGATTTACTTCAAGAACACAGGGATGCTTCAACATATACAAATCAATAAATGTAATACACCACATCAATAGATCCAAAACTAAAAATCACACGATCATCTCAATAGATGCAGAAAAAAGTTTCGATAAATTCTAACACCTTTTCATAATAAAAACCCTGCAGAAACTTGGAATAGAAGGTATGTACCTCAATCTCATAAAGGCTATCCATCACAAACCAACAGCCAACATTGTACTAAATGGACAAAAAGTGAATGCCTTCACTCTAAAAACAGGAAGAAGACAAGGATGTCCAATATCACCACTCCCATTCACTATACTTCTGGAAATATTAGCCAGAGCAATCAGACAAGAGGGAGAAATAAAAAGCATAAAAATAGGAAAAGAAGAGGTTAAATTATCATCATTTGCAAATAACAAAACATGCTACATAGAAGGCCCCAAAAGCTCCATTAATAGACTACTAGAGGTAATAAACAAATTCAGCAGCATAGCTGGATACAAAGTCACACTCAAAAAGCAATAGCATTCCTGTGCACAAACAAAAAACTCACCGAGAGCGACATTATGGAAATATCGCCTTTCACAATAGCATCTAAAAAAATGAAATACCTAGGAATCAACCTAACCAAGAATGTAAAAGACCTATATGCTGAAAATTATAATACTCTAAAAAAGGAGATTGAAGAGGATATTAGAAAATGGAATGATGTTCCTTGCTTTTGTTTAGGAAGAACCCACACTGTGAAAATGGCCATACTCCCAAAACTGTTATACACGTTTATTGAATCCCAATCAAAATACCATCAACATACATTACAGATCTAGTATAACACACGTAAAATTCATTTGGAAACAGAAGAAACCTAGAATAGCAAAGGAAATTCTGGGCAACAAAGGCAAGACAGGAGGGATCTCAATTCCTGAATTGAAATTATACTGCAAAGCCACAGTGATAAAATAGGCATGGTACTGGCAAAGAAATAGACCTGAGGATCAATGGAACAGATGAGAAGATGCAAGCACTACTACAAAGACACTCAGCCACCTGATATTTGACAAAGAAGCTAAACATGTTCTCTTGAAAAAAGATAGCCTCTTTAATAAATGGTGTTGGAAAAATTGGTTTTCCACATGCTGAAGACTGAAAATAGACCGATGCCTATCACCATACACTAAACTAAAATAAAAATGGATCAAGAATCTTAATATTAAAACAGAAACACTAAATCTACTGGAAGACAAAGTAGGTAAAAGTCTTGGAGACATAGGGGTAAGGAGCGAATTCATGAATAAAATGCAAACTGCACGGGAAATACTTCAAAGAATCAACAACTGGGCTCTCATATTCATAAGAAATCACCAATAGAGTGAAAAGAAAACCCACAGAATGGGAAAGAATTTTAGCCAGCAATCCCTCAAACAAAGGACTTATATCCAGAACATACAAAGAACTGAAAAACATTAAGCCCCCAAATTCAAAGACCCTCTCCAAAAATAGGCATTGGAGATGAACACACAGTTCTCAGATGAAGATATACAAATGGCAAATAAATATATGAAGAAATACCATCACTGGTCATTTGAGAAATGTAAATTAAAACAGCATTGAGATTTCATCTCACCCTGGAAAGAATGGCTGCCATCAAGAAAACAACTGATAACAAATGTTGGCGAGGCTGCAGGGGAAAAGGAACACTGCTCCACTGTTGGTGGGAGTGCAGACTGGTGCAACCACTGTGGAGGTCAGTATAGAGATTCCTCAAAAAACTAGAATTGGAAGTTCCATTCAATCCAGCTATTCCCCTCCTGTGTATTTTCCCAGAAAAACTGAAAAGGTCATGTCCCAGAAAAACTGAAAAGGTCATGTTGCAGTGATATATGTGTTCATAGCAGCACAATTTGTGATAGGTAAATCTTGGAAACAACCAAAATGCCCATCAACTGCAGAGTGGATGAAAATAATGTTGTATTTTTATACAATGGAATACTACTCAGGTATAAAAAGGATGATATTGAGGCCTTTATAGGTAATTGGAGGCATCTTTAGAATATCTTCATTAGTGAAATAAGGAATACATTAGTAAATATCATATTGTCTGTCTTGTGTGCAAATAATAAGAGTGGACAAAATAATGGAATCCAAAAATATAATAGATATAAAAGTATAATAGATATAAAAGTATAGTGGATATAATAGATATTTTAAAAGTGAAATGGAAGGAAAATGCTCTAAAAGATATCATGGTATGTATAGTGTGTAAAATAGATGACCATATTATTGAGCTTTTGTTAGATCATTGAACAGAAGAGTTTGTACTGTCAATGTTTAAGTGTCTTGCCACTTTTTATGCTTTGCCTTTGTAACTTTGACAACTGTTGTTAACAATATACAATGTATCAACTAGTGATTTTATGATGTTAATTTTTTTGAACTCTGTATTCTAATTTTCTTCTTGTTTTTTTCTATTTTACCTTTTTAAAAAAATTTTCTTTTCTTTCTTTCTTTGTTAAAATAAAATTTAAAAAAGAAAAATATATAAAAATAAAATGAAATTTTGAATGTGACCCTAAAGGGATGGAAAGTGCTGTGGCAGAAATGGTTGTACATTTGATAATTCTAGTGATTTTAGAACCACAAAGTGTCTTACAAACCATATAATTGACCTTTGATTGAAATATACCAAAACATGAAAAAAATCAAAGCATGAGAACTGATATAGTCTTGTTAACTTTTAATTTACCAAGTAGAGACATTACTAAAGAAAAAATACCATTTCTATCACTGATATATCAAATTATAATGGAAATTGTATCCAGTTTCAATAATGTTAGGTATATAGAATATTAAAAATAGAATAATTTCAGCTTATTGTAAAACTTACAATCTTTGTCTTATTTTTACTCTGACAAGATTGATAAATATTTTCTCACAAACCGGTATCTGTCTAAGAACTGTTACTTGCAGAAAATAGATTTACTCCAATGACATTCATTTTATACTTGATTAAATGATGGCCGGGGAGGGAAGGTGATTTCTAAGAGACCCACAATGTGATAATGATAGAGATGAGACTAGACTGCTCATTTTGAGTCTGGTAGATGATTCATTACACTCCCGGAGTATATTATGAAGTGAGGAGAAAAAATTTTTTTAAGTGAAAGCCCTCATATTAGGTTATATTTTTAAAATCATGCTTTTTTCCTTATAGTTCATCAGTTGCTGGTACAAACTACTTTAATTAATTTGTGTGGAGCAATTTATTCAAGTTTAGGAGTGTGTCTGTTTGTATGAGGAGAAGAATGCATTATGAATTACACAGCTGTCTGTAGTGATTTAATATAATTTTTGTTCTCCAGTTGACTTTATAAGTTTAAGTGAAAGAGGAAGTTAAATACAAATAATGGTTTCTTAAATCATCATGGTGCAAAAATTGTTTAGGTACAGTAGTATAAATGCCTAAATAAGAAACATTTCCAGGGAATTTAGCACAATATATTATCTACAATATTTTATCAATGACTGTTGGCAAGGCTGTCTCTTCACAACACTTTAAAGATTTTTGGGGTCAAGAGTTTAGCTCAGTGGCATAAGTCCCTCCCTGACAAGTGGGAGGTTTTCAGTTTAATTGCCAAAAAAAAAGATTTTTGTTACATTGGTCCATTAATCCCAATGCTGTGTGGTACCTCAAGTGCAGAAATTAACACTGAATAACAACTGATGCTACATGAGCTACATTTAGCTCAGAAAATGATAAAATGGGAGAACTGAGTAGTTGATACATTTTTTCAACTTGAGAATTGAAGAGTCTAGAAGCTTAACTAAGTGACTCAGCAGAGGACATGGTCCTCACTTTGAAAACATTCTCTCTATATATAAGGTAGATAAATATACTACTAATCTCTGATAGTTCATCAAAAGAACAGTTCACTTTTTCATTGTTTGATTGTTTGCTCTTTTTAATCATGCCTATATACTGTCATCTAAACAACTACTTTGACAATAACAATAAGCAATATATTAACCAGTGTTAGTCTCTTATTATTTTGTTTTGAAATTCTTTATCATTATTTTTATTCTATTTTCATTTTAAAATAAAAAAGGGATACTCTAAAATTTTAATGATGTAAAAGTCATTTAGAAGATAAATGCTATTCAAATATTTATACAGGAGCAAAGTTGGATCCTGCTCTGGTAAACCAAAATATAAAATTTAGCTTACTCAAGCACTGGTTGGGTCCTGTTGAGGGACATGCAGATAGCCCAGAGCCACTGCACGTTGTGTGGTGCAACCTGAAGGCCTTCACAGTGAACTGTACCTAGATGTGCATCCATAGGACTTTGAGCAGAACAGTGGTCGGGCCCATCCCAGTAACTTCAAGTAACTGAGGAGCTTCAGTTAGCTACGTGGGATATGCTGAAGTTCCACACAGTGTACTCTTCCCATTTGGGGAGCATTTCAGTGCCACTAAAGACCCGGAAAGAACTGCCTAACATCTCTCACTCAACTGGGGAATCTTTCTGCAGTACAGACAGCCATGCTCAATTCAACAAACAACTGAGACACTGCATTCAACTGCCCCAAGGAAATGCAGGAAAATGACAAAATGAAAAAGCAAAATGCAGTCCAGGCATTTAGCTCAGCAGTGTAAGTGCATACATGGTGAGCAGGAGGTTGTGAGTTCAATCCCTGTTAAAAAAAAAAAAAAGAGAAAGCAACATGCAATCACAAACCTCCAGCCCATTCCAAACAAGCCTAGGAAACATGGATATAGAAGAAAATGTAAGTCATGCACCTGAAAATTCTGAAATGATAACAATGGAAGTAAAGAAACAACTCCATGAAGCTATAAAAGAACTCAGATCAGAAATACTCTCCCAGGTAAAAGAAGAAATTATAAACATAATGAAAGAAATGCTGAAGATATCTAAAGAAGACACAATTAAAAAACAGAGGAACATAGCAAAATGATTGAAATCTTGAATGAACAATATAAGAAAGTACTAGAATTCATGAAACAGATTCGAAAAGATATCCAGGAAATCAAAAATTCCATTGAAAGCTTGCAAAATGGCCTCAATGAAGGCAAGGATAGAATTATCAGAGCTCAAAGACAGGATTGCAGTTAATTAAAAGGAAAGAACTTTTTAAAATAACAAGGAATCAGGAAATAAGAATTCAACAGTTCAAAGGTGATGAAAACAAATACAATATAAGATTAGTAGGTGTAAATGAAAAAGAAGGTGACAACACAAATGATATCAAAAGACTATTCACGGAAGTAATAGCTGAAAATTTTCCAAACATGGCAAAGGAAACTGACATACAGATAAGTGAAACATATAGGACTTGAATTAGCCATAACTTAAACAAATCTACACCAAGACATATAATAATTAACATCTCAGAAATACAATATAAGAACAGATTATGGACAGCTGCTAGAGAAATGAAACACATCACCTATAAAGGAAAGCCCATCAGAATCACAGCAGACTTCTCAACACAAAAAACTGAAATCAAGAAGATCATGGAGTGAACTATTTCAAATCCTAAAGGAAAATTACTTCTAACCCAGACTAATGTACCCTGTAAAACTATCCTTCAAAACCAATGGAGAAATAAGATATTTGCACAATAAAGAACAGTTGAAAAACTTAATGACTACTAAACCAGCTCTGCAAGGAATACTTAAAAATATTCTAGATAGACATAAAAATAACTATGACTTCAAGAACACTAACAGAAAGAAATCATCAGGCAGAGCAAAAAATTAAAGAGAAGGGGACGGTAACCAACAGCAGAAAGATAGCATGAAAAAACAAACCAACATATATCACCTCTAACCATTAATGTAAATAGCCTCGTTTCACCAATTAAAAGAAACAGACTTGCAGAATGGATCAAGAAACAACATCTATCCATATGTTGTATACAAGGAACTCATCTAATCCAAAAGGAAATTCATAGACTGAAAGTCAAAGGATGGAAAACAGTACTTCATTCAACAGTAACCCCCCAAATCAAGGGCAGCTATTTAGTAGACAGACAATGTGAACGTCAAACTAAAAATGATCAAAAGAGATAACAAAGGTCACAACACACTGGTTAGGGGAAAATATCAAGAGACAGACATAACAATCTTAAATACATATGCACCAAATATAGGAGCACCCAGCTGTATATAACAAATATTAATAGAAATGAAAAATCAAATAAGCAATAATACAATTATAACAGGAGATCATAACACCTCTTTGACACAGAGACAGATCAACCAGTCAGAAAATCAGCAAAGAAATAAAAGAACTGAATCAAACTTGTGAACAAATGGGTTTAGTAGTCCCGTATAGAGTGTTCCATCCAACAGCAACAAAATACACATTCTTCTCAGCTGCACATGGAATGTTCTCTAACATAGACCATATATTAGCTCATAGAACCTGATTATGTAAATGTGGAAGAATTGAAATTATCCCATGCATATTATCTGATCACAGTGCTAAAAAACTGGAAATTAATTAAAAAAAGAAACTGCAAAAACTACATAAACACATGGAAATTAAATAATGCACTCTTGAACAATCAATGTGTCACAGAAGAAATTGAAGAATATATTAAACATTATCTACACGTAAACAAAAATACAAATACAATTTACTGGAACCTGTGGGATGCAATGAAAGCAGTCCTTAGAGGGAAATTTATTGTGGTGAATTCCCACATCAGGAAAACAGAATGAACACAAATAAACAACCTGATGCTATACCTCAAACATCTGGAAAAAGAAGAGCAAGTCAAGCCCAAAGCCAAAAGAAGGGAGGAAATTATAAAGATCAGAGTGGAAATTGATGCAATAGAGACTAAGAAAACAATATAAAGAATAAATGAATCAAAGAGTTGGTTCTTTGAAACAGTAAATAAAATTGATAAGCCACTAGCCAATCTTATTTAAAAAAGCAAAGAAAAAACTTAAATTCATGCAATAAGGAATAAAAAGGATAAAATCAGTAGAGAACCTATGGAAACACAGAAGATCATCAATACCTACTTTGAAAACCTCTACTCTCATAGGTTTAATACCACAGAAGAAATGGACAGATTTCTACAATATATCAGTTATCAAAGCTGAAACAAGACAATGTAAAACTCCTGAATAACCCAGTTTCAGCTATTGAATTTGAAAATATTATTAGAACCTTACCAACAAAGAAAAGCCCAGTTCTTGATTGATGCACAACTGTGTTCTACAAATAATTCAAGAAAAACTTAATGCTAACACACCGCAAACTCTTCAATGAAATTGAAAGGAAAGAATTCTCCCTAATTCATTCCTAGAAAGAAGTATTACTGTAATTCCAAAACCAGAGAAATACTCAACCAAAAAATAGATCCACATACCAATCTCCCTAATGAACACAAATGCAAAAATCCTCAATAAAATACTGGCAAACAGAATGCAGCAAGACATTAAGAAGATTGTACACCACTATCAAGTTGCATTCATCCCAGGAATGCAGGAATGGTTCAATATATGCAAATCAATATGTATAATACATAATATCACTAGAGCCAAAAATAAGAAGCACATGACCATTTCTACAGATACAGAAAAAGCTTTTGATGAAGTCCAATACTAATTCATAGTAAGGACCCTATGGAAAATAGGAATAGATAGTCTGTAACACAATACAATAAAACGTTATATGACAAACCAAGAGCCAGCATCATATTAAATGGTCAAAAACTGAAAACTTTCACTCTAAAATCAGGAACAAGACAACTGTCCACTATCACCACTCCTGTTCAATATAGTGCTGGAAATATTAGCCAGAACAATTAGACAATGGAGAGAAATAAAAGAAAAAAGATAAGAATGGAAGCATTTAAACTATCATTATTTGTGCATGACATGATACTTTACATAGAAGACCCATAAAACTCCATTGAAAGACTTTTAGATGTAATAAAAAAATTCAGTAATGTAACTGGATACAAAATCAACATTCAAAAATCAATAGCACCTCTGCACACAAAAAACAAACTCACTGAGAGAAAAAGAATAGTAATCACACACTTTACAATAGCATCCAAAAAATGAAATAACTTAGAATCAATCTAACAAAGGAATTGAAATAGCTATACTATGAAAATTACAATACCCAGAAAAAAGAAATTGAAGAGGACCTCAGAAAATGGAAATACATTCCTTGTTCATGGATGGGAAAAATAAACATTGAGAAAATGACCATTCTTCCAAAAATGTTATACAGATTTAATGCACTTCTCATCAAAATACTATCAGTGTAACTCACAGATCTAGAGAAATCATTCCTAAAATTCATCTGGAACCAGAAGTGACCTAAAATAGAAAAGTCAATTCTGGGTCACAAAGGCAAGGCAGGCGACATCACGATACCTGACTTGAAGTTATACTGCTAAGCTACTGTGATAAAATCAGCATAGTACTGGAATAAAAACAGACCTGAAGATCAATAGAAAAATTAGAAGATATAACCACAACTACAAACACACTCAGCCACCATATCTTTGATGAAGTGGCCAAACACCTTGTATGAAGTAAGACAGTCTCTTTAATAAGTGGTGCTGGAAAAACTGGCTCTCCGTATGCTGGAAACTAAAACTAAACCCATGCCTATAACCATGCACTAAAATAAAGTGAAAATGGATCAAAGATCTAAATATTAAAACAGAAACACTAAATCTGCTGGAAGGAAACTTGAGTAGAAATCTTGAAGACATAGGTGTCAAAAGAGAACTCATCAACAAAAATCAAATGGCACGGGAAATACTTCCCAGAACCAATAACTGGGATCTTTTCTTACTAAAATTTTCTTCATATAAAAAGAAATCTCCAAAATAGTGAAAAAAATCTCACAAATTGGTAAAAATCTTAGTCAACTGCCCCTCAGACAAAGGACTTGTATCTAGAATATATGAAGAATTAAAAAATCATCAGACCTCCAAAATTCAAAGATCCAATACAAAAATGGGCATCTTAGATGACTACACACTTCTCAGCTGAAGAAATACAAATGGCAAATAAATACATGAAAAAATGTTCAGCTTCATAGGTAATTAGAGAAGTGCAAATTAAAACAACACTGAGATTCTGTCTCATTCAAGCAAGAATAGACAGGACCAAGAAAACCACCTATAAAAAATGCTGTAGAGATGGTGCGGAAAAAGGAACTCTCTGTATTGTTGGTGGGAGTGTAGGCTGATGCAACCACTGTGGAGGTCAGTCTGGAGTTTCCTCAAAAATCTAGAATTGGAGGCCCCATTTGACTCAGCTATTCCACTTCTTGGCATATTCCCAGAAGCACTGAAAACATCATACCACAGTGATATATGTGCACCCATGTTTATAGCAGCACACTTCGTAATTGCTAAACCTTGGAAGCAACCCAAATGCCCATTAACTGAGGAAAAAAGATGTGATATTTTTATATAATGGAAAACTACTCTGCTATAAAGAATGATCACATTGAGGGTTTTGTAGGTAAATAGATGCGACTTGATACCATACTCATAAGTGCAATAAATCAAACTCACATGTGTAAATACAATATTGTCTACCTAGTGTAACTGAAATAGTAAATAAGATACAAAATCTTCAATAAATATTGTGAAATGGTAAGAAACTGTTCAAGAAGAAAAAATATCTCAGATAAGGAAAAGGAGAAAAGAAGGAATAGAAAAGAAAAAAAAGATATAAATTTGTATATCTGCACTTAAGATTACTAAGATGATTGTACAACTAATTCTATTATTTGTTGAAACAAAACAGTTAACATCCATAAGATTAGATCAATATTGAATGACTATATCTGGTAATTCAAGTATGAATTTTGAAGATGACTATGCAAAACAACAAAATTAGTTTCGTTCTTACCACCTTGCTTTGAAAGCTTACATTGTTATTGTTTTTGGCTCTTCATTATAGTTATTTATTTGACCTTGCTTCTTATTTTTCTTACACTTTGTTTTGTTTTGTTTTGTTTATCTCTCTAATACAGAAAAGGTAGATTTACATGTATAGGCTTATATATGCCTAGAACTTCTCCTAAAGAATTTACAAGAATTGATTTTAATATGTGTGATGGTTTGAACAGCTACATTGAAGAAAATGAGACATCATGGTAGCCATTGCTGATTTCCTGTCATTTTGTTTTGAAGTCTAATAGTTCTGTTATTCTTGGTTTTGATTGATTTTAGTCTGTTTTTAATTATTTGATTTTAATATATGCAAAAGTATGGACAGCTATTTTGAAGAGAACAAGAGACATCATGGTAGCCATTATTGATTTCCTATTGTCTGGTTTCAAAAGCTTGTAAAGCACTCATTCTTTGGATTTCATTGCTTTTATCCTATTTTGATGTATATTAACTTATTGTGTGTGTGATGGTATGGACAACTATTTCGAAGAAAACAAGAGACATTATGGTAGCCATTGTTGATTTCCTGTTATCTTCTTTTAAAGTCCTGTATTTTTTGTATTGTTTTGCCCCTGATCTGTTTTGTTCTTTTTGTTTTGTTTTGCTTTTTAAAAATTCTCTTTAAAATAATATTTTAAAAAATAAAAAAATAGTATAATATTTGTACCATAAATAAGGATATTGTCAGTGAATAGGTAATTGTTGGTAGTAATAAATTCATGGCTATTTAAGAAATGACAAATGAAAATAAGAGGAGGGTATGGAGATGATGTGAGTGCTGCTCCTGCCCTAAATGGGTTGACCTGCTTCCAATATAAGGGAGAAATATAGGCTTGCTCCTCCTTCTAAGCTCCTGTTGCTTTTGCCATCTTCTTTCACCTTCAACTGTTGCTGCTCACTATGCCACTCTGCCTTGGCTGATTACATAGCAAATCCTCTACATACTGTAAGATAAATAAACCTTTCCCTTCCTTAACTTCAGGTGTCAGGTATTTTGTCTCAGCAATGAAAGAAAAAGTAAATAAAACAACAGCTTACAGAACTGTTTGTGGACCACCAATTTTTCTCAACACACTTAGCAGGTTCCTTGTATTCCCTCCTTTTTACAACTAAGGAGAATAGGGTTTCTCAGGAAGGACCAAGTGGTTTGAGCCACTAGAGGGCTTACATGTTCTTGGATATAAGTTTCCAAATGATGCCCAAGGCAGCTAATATTATTCTTATCTTCAACACAATTAAATGGTGCTTAGTCAATTTTAAGTGATTTTTTCCAAGGCCAAAAGGACAACTAATAGCTCAATTGACTCTGTAATTTGGATACTATGATTCAAAACTCAATGTCTTTCCAGAAAATGTGAATACATGGCTTTATGAAACCTCTTAATTTTTTAAATAAAAGATTCATTTTTAATAAACATTTGTGGACTAATTTTCAAATAAATTGAGTGTGATGGTTGAATTTGAGTGTATAAATTTGATTGGCTTGCAAGTCACCCAAGGCACATTTCTTGGTGAGTCTGGGTGGGTCATGGAAAAATGACTGGTTATTATATATGGTCCCTTGCTTTTGGACTTCCTTTTTGGAACTCTGTTCCTCTGGTCTGGGTCCTGGTCACCATGAATTAAGCATCATTGTTCCATCACACCCTTTCTTTGTGATGTTTCTGCCTCGGAGACATTATACCAACAACTTAGTTCTTTAAAATTGTGAGCCAAATTAATGTCTTCTTTAAATTGTGGGTGTTACGTATTGTGTCTCAGCAACAGAAAAACTGAATAATACACTGGGTATAGAATCTTCTCTTGACTAACATGAATTCTGGTTTCATTAAGGTCTTATATAAGTACAGTTTGAACATATGAATGCCAATTTCCACAGAAACAGAATTCATTGAATTATTTAGGAATGTAGAAAAATAAGAGAACATAGAATCATAGCATTTTTCCAACATGGAGTGTCATATAAATGATCTTCTGTAACAACTGATGCCAATACTAACTTGCTTTTTAATGTCTCTGAAAGTAGGCAATGGATTGGTTACTGTCCATGACAGTTTGTACTTAAATATTTCCAGTGTTGGGGTAGCCTCTCTGCCTCATAAGACAGTCTGTTGCATTGTTTGACTTCTTCAATATAATATTATAATGTTATTTCTTGAATTTCCCTCTTGTAAGATTCCCTCTTGTATTTCTTGAATTTCCCTCTTGTAAGATTCAAATGGTTGGTTTAACATATTTGCTGAAGAACATTGCTTCTCAGCTACGTATGTGATGTGAAAGTGGTGGTTATGTGTGTATTAAGCTCACTGGTGAGACGTTGTCAAATTATACATGCCTGTCACCTTACTGCCTTTTCTCTTCTCCCTTCTATAAATGGTACTACAGTCTGATGTTATGGCAAACTGAAGGACTCAGGTCCTTCAGTTACCTATCATATGCCATGCAAGCTTATGTATTTTCTTATCACTCTAGCTGATCTATTTTAAACTTAATTTAGTTTGTAAATGCTTGTCTTAACATGATAAACACAATACAACTGATGTGAAGGCACAACAGTGGGGTATTAAGTTATTATTGCTTTTGTGAACTGAGCAAAAAATAGTTCTTGTGTAGCTTTATATTGTGCTGACATGTTTAGCAAGCAAATGTCACTAGAGATCCATATTGATCCTGAGACCAACTAAAATCTCTGGTTCTATTAAAAGAAATAGAACTAAAGCTCTGAAGACTGATCAACCTTCATTCTGTATTTGAAAAACTGATATTTGGAACCCAAGTATTTCAGTTAAATTACATCTTTTTGTTTTAGGCATTTTATTTTGGCTTATTGAAATAATTTTTTAAACTTTTATTTGGTGAGCACATTGTATTTTTTCTTCTAAGGTTTGTGAAATGGGCACATTTTATAGATATGCCTTCTATATTGATTTAGGATTGTATAAATCTTATTGTTTCAGAAAGGGGAGAGGTACTAGATACTAGAGAAAGCTTCATGAAGGAGATAGATTTTGAATTAGCATCAGATTTTGTTGTAAAATATCCCTAAAGTCTCATTTGTTTGAAAGGTGAAAGATCATGGGGCAAAATTACCAGTCATGGTTGAGTCCATTGATGAGATTATGGTCAGAGGAGGTAGGTCCCCAGGGGGTGACCTGCAGGGGTTATTATTATCACTGGATCTTCCTCTTCCTCTGCTTCCTGGTTGCTCTGGAGTGAGCAGCTTTCCTCAAGCATACACTTCGAGCATTTCTTTCTGCTTTGGAGCCAGCCAACATTGGATTGAATACCTTGAAAACTATGAGCCAAATAATAATCTCCCACTTTACCTTGCAGGTGTTGGGTATTTTGTCCCCAAAACAGGAAGGTGAAAGGATTCCCTTATGCTCCAAAGCCATGAAATTTTCATGCTGTAGAGGCACTGTCTAAATGATAGCCATTTACTTACTTATTGATAGATGAAATAAATACTGACTTCAATATCCTTAACATTCCTCAGTATCCTAGATTACTGAACTTTATATTTGTGGAAATTACTCTTGTGAAGCATATATCAGGATGCATTACTCTAATATCTATCTCACTTAATGTAAAAATTCTTAATAAAATATTGGAAAACAGAATGCAGCAAACCATCAAGAAGATTATACAACATCTTATTAAAAATTTGCATAGCAAAATAAACCACCAACAGAGTAAAAAGACAGCTTATAGAACGGGATAAAATTTTAGCCAGTTGTCCCTCAGAGAAAAGATTTTATGTAGAATTTATAAAAAATTGAAAAAAATCAAAGCTTTGCCACAAAGACACAATTCAAAAATGGGAATCTGAGATGAATACAGATTTCTCAGATAAAGAAATACAAATGACAAGTCAATATATGAAAAAATGTTCAACATCATTGGTTATTCAAGCTATGCAAATTGAAACAACACTGAGATTCCATCTTTCCCTGAAAAGAATGGCTATCATCAAGAAATCAACAAATAACTAATGCTGGAGTGGCTGTGTGGAAAAACAAACACTTCTCCACTGTTGGTGGCAGTGTAGACTGGTGCAGCTACTGTGGAAATCAGTGGGGAGATTCCTCAAAAAACTAGGATCAGAGGTGCCATTTGACCCAGCTATTCCCCTCTGGGTATCTTCCCAGGAGAATTAAAAACATCATAGTATAATGATATAGGGACACCCATGTTTATAGCATCACAATATGTAGTATATAAATCTTGGAAACAATCCAAATGCCCATCAACCAAGGAATGGATAAATAAGATGTGATATTTGAATGCAGTGGAGTACTACTCAGCCACAAAGAAGGATAAACTTGACATTTTTGTTGATAAATTGATACAACTTGAGACCATACTCATAGGTAAAACAATTCAGGCTCACATGTGTAAACATCATATTGAATCCCTCTTGTGAGAAACTGAAAGAGTAAATAAGTTCTAAAATATACAGTAGATATTGTGAAATGGGAAGAAATCATTGAAAAAGAGAAGGAAACTAAGATGGGTGAAAGGGGAAAGTACACTATGAAAAAGTAACTAACTTGAAAATTCAAGTTAGTTATAATATTAATGACTCTTAGTTCATTAAAAGGAAGATTTGAGATAATATTGATTGTCTCTAATTCTCACATCTTGTACCCTGAAAAATTAATTTAAAAATAACAGCATGTAATGTATTAACTATTGTGATTCTCCTATTACTTTGTTATGAAATGGTGTTTTACATTTTCCCATAAAATAAAATAAATAAGGAAACAAAAATAATCTGTACTGCAATTCTATTAGCTGTACATCATAGCATCACTACTACTATTTCATAGGTGAGCTATCAAAGAATCAGAGATGACTGCATTACCTAAGATCTCACAACTAGAATAGGGTAAGCTTGGAGCTTTACTGGGTATTTTGGACATTAAAGCCTATATTGGTAATGAATACAGTATTCTTTCACCTCCAAATCCTTGCAAAAGGGTTTATTTAAATAGTCTGAAATCTTTTCTCAGGTAGTAGGTCAAGAGAGTGCTGTCACCTCTTTTCTTCATCCCTCATGTAGCAGAGGCAGCCTGTCACATAGGAAAGATGTGCATTCCGAAGGACCAGGTGCAATAATTGCTGTATCACTTTATAAAGCTTGTGACTTTTCATAAGATATTCAACCTCTCTTACTGTAAAATTAACATCATGTTTACTTTGTTGTAAGTTTTAAATTCAACAAGCTAAGAAAAATGTCTAGTAGAGAACCTGCTGGATAATAGATACCCAGAAATCTTGACTGTTTCAGTAATTAGATTTGGTCAGATTACATTATTGGATTGTCAGGGTTCTAGTGATGCTCACATAAAAATCTTCATACAGAGCTAAAGTAACAAAAACAAAACTTTTGGTGACTTTTTAAACAGATGTAGCTTAATGTGAGGTTTCCAGTTTCTTCTACCTCAAACTGCTACACCCAATAGCTTAGACTTACTATAAGCAATAGAAATTGATATTCCTGAATTGTGGTATTAACCTAAACTCAGTTAAAGTGCCACATTTCATTACTGTACACCTCTGCTCTCTGTGATAGTACATCACTCACTAGATGGCCGTTTTCATGTTTTCATGGCTGTGTTTCAAAGTGACATATTCCACAATGGAAAGAGTACTGAAATGTTGAGGGAGGTTTTATGAAAAGTTACTTACTTTAGGTTCAGATAAAAGAGTATCCTTAATTTACAACTGATTTGCAATACACAGAAATTTGTTCAACAAAAATTCTTGCTGCATTTACCCTGTAAATTATTTGCTGGAATCTTGAACTACAAAGAGAAGCTGAGGTCAATTCCTTTGAATTCAATAGCAGCAAACCCACTTATTTTCACTCTTTTGTGTGGAAAAGTACAGTGTATTTCTCACATATTCAGAGTTTGTTAGTTATTTATGTTCAGTGTTGAATCTTCATCTCTCTCCTTTTCATCAGAAGCAATTAGGAAACCACAATAATGAAAATAATGATCACAGATACATGGCTCGACATGTCTGCATTATGACTCTTCAGTCCATTCAAGCAGTTCTCCAAGGTTAGCTTCTTTGTATGCAATGCACATTCTATCCTCTTTGGCCTTACATTGCTAGAATCATTATTGTCACACAGTCTTGCATGGTGTGTCCTCTGAGGTTTAAATACAATGAATAAAACAAAAGAGGAACAAAAAAAAGCCAAGGGTAAAGGTCCCAGAGAAAAGAATCTCAAGGTGATTTATATAGCCAAACCCCAGAGGAAGAAACTGGTTCCCATTGCACAGACACTGGCAATTGTTTGAAAAATGTCACCAAGTCAAGGTTACCTAGAAAGAATGGTGAAGAATGGATCATTTCTACTACTCAATAAAAGGACTTGGAAATCTCTAAAACTAACTTTACCTATTGAATTCTGTCCCAATGAAAAGTATATATCTCATTTCTGAGTTGGGATTTTTGTGCCCAGAAATATCTAACACCAAAAATAGTTGTGAAACATAAAGGAGAGAATTCATTTGAACAGTTACTGTAGTGCATAACCAAGTACCTGCTTGATAGGAGTTAAGAATCCAAGTAACAAGGATACAGTTATATTATACTTAAAGATTGTCAAAAAAGTTAGGATATACTTTTAGTCCTCAAAGCTTGTCATAGATTGAGGAAGACAAGACCTTCAAATGAACAGAGAAACAGAAATATGAGGGAGTATAGGAAAGTGTCGAATGATGGATGAAAACAACGAGGAAGTCACTTGGAATTTGCTAATCATCTATCTCTGTCTTTTAATTCTCACAGAAATCATATGAGTTTGGCACAATTAATATCCTCATTTCACAAGTGAATAATCTCAAGAGGTACAGTGACTTTGTATTAGTCACACAGGTAATTAAGTGACAAATCTAAGATTTAGCCTTCTGCACGAAAGTCTGTATTTATTTTAGGCTATACCACATACTCTTTCCAGTGGACAAACAGAACCGGGACTTCTTCATTTCTCTCCATCATCCATTATTTGTGGGACTCCTTGGTAAGTGCTTTAGATTCAATAAGTTATTATTGTGTCAAGGTTAGTCCATACATTGTAGTTGCTAGAGTCCCTAGGTTCAGTTTTTCTCTCTCTTCCCATATATATTCCCAATTTGTCCCTCTTTTTATGTAACTATTTGATCTTGAACAAACTGGTTAACATCTCTGTGTGGATGAAGCAAAGTAATAACGATTTGCAATGTCCTTACAAAGGAGTTTAGCACACTGAATATAAATGGTGATTGTTACTATTTTTATATTTTTATCCTCATAAATCTATGAAGTATTTTACCTTACTGATGATGGCAATGAGTCTTAGAGAAAAGAAATAACATTTTTAAAGTTATGTGGGTGGCAAAAATCAAGCTGGCATTCAAGTTCAGGCTTGTCTGACTCCAAACTTCACTTTTTTCTTCTCTGTGCTTAATTAATTCCCTAAATACCAGTTATTCAGGAAATAGAGAAGTCTATCTGAGCTCAGGTAGTTAGAAAAGAACAATGACAGAAAGACTCAGAAAAAATCACGAATAAAGAAAGAAGGGGAAAGAGTGCTAGGAAAGAGCGAGGCTCAATCACTTCTTCAACAAGTTTCTTCAGGCAGTCCTATTGTCCAAGGTGACACAAAAGCAAGAGTGGGCCTCCTCAAAGGAGTCGCTCCTTTAGGAGTCACTACACAGGTCCTGAGGTTCAAGAGGCAGCTCTCACCTTCTCAGGAGGTATATGTTTTTAAAAAATCATAAATTAATATTAAAAAGAAAGTAATCTCCTAAGTAGGACCACCTGGAATCCTAAACATGAGTATAAAACCATCCTGTGTGTTACCAGTTGAGTCCTCTGGTCATCCACCCTGCAGACAGACACAGGGCACAGAAATTATTGGAAAAGAAACTTGCACTTCCAGCACCAAATTAAGAATAAACAGATTCAATGGTTAATTGAAAATGTGTAAAAATCTGTATAATTATAAGTCCATTACATTGTGAGGCATAATCTCCCACTGCAGAATGATTTAACTATGGCTCTCTTCCTGCTCTGCATAGCTGAGTCTCCTGTGGGTCATTGCTTTAGCAGTTTGACTATCTCAGCTGCAATGGTGCCTCGTAATTTTCCTCTTTTCCACAGTCTTGAGTGCTCTGACTTGGAAAACTGACCATGTCTTTTGTAAAGCCTGTTAGTTTGCCTATGCAGCTGGTAAACTCTGGAGCTTTATGTCTGGGCGTCTGTTTAACTTGGGATTTTGGCCTGCACAAAGCTTCCAGTGGTAATAGCCTTTCTAATTAACTCTGTTATTCTTTGCCCTTTGCCCTCTATGCTTCTTTTGAAACTCTTCCAATGTTTGATGACTCAGAGTTTTAGAGAAACATTTTTCTGAGGAGGAATTTTACTCATCTCAGTCCATGCCTTCAAGTCTTGCATCAGTACCTGCTCCTGTGTACTCTTTGTACTCAGCTCCGCTGTTCCAGCACAAAATTGTTTCAATGTATCACAATTACAAACTCCTGAGCTAAATGACTTTTGAGCAACCTACTGATAAAATTCATTGGTTCAAGAGCTTATAAATGGACTTAATTTACCCTGCCTAAAAAGAATACCTGTGCTCGTTGACTGCTAAATGGATTGTGTGCTGAGCTACAGCAATACGAGATTAAATTCACTATGAGCAAAAGGGGAACATTTTGAGCTGGCTTTGAAGGCTATGCCTGTGAGACGCAGTTAAGATCTTGTTTGGCATGACTTAGGGACGATATTTATATGATCTCATTCTAAAGCTTTATTGGTGTTCGTGTCATTTATATATGGGAGGTTACCAGGCTGGCATAACAGAAGGCAAGAGACATTTATGTAAATTAGTTTCCCATGAATCTTCATCAATGAATGGGTAGACTAGGATCATTGTACTCTAATTAATTGATCAAGGGAAGCAAGGAGATAGTGTGGTTTATTTGGATTTTGGAAACAGGGATAAGTAAAATAAAGTTTATTTCCAAGTAAGATTCCAAGTAAGCTTATTTCCAGGTAAGATTCACATTAATTCATTACGACTTAGTATCCATGCCTTGCAAAGATTCTGTCTTTTTATTTTGTTTTTTGTTTGTTTGTTTGATTTTGAGACAAGGTTTCACTATGTATTCCAGATTGGCCTTGAACTCTTGGCAGTCTTCCTGCCTTAACCTCCTGAGTTCTGGAATTACAAGCATATGTCACCATGGCAGGCTGCTTATATCCTTTTAATCTGGTTATGGTTGCTCTCATTAGGTGTTGAGAGCATAAATTAAGACATATAAAGCTGTTTTTAATATATGTGTTCCTCATTTTACCAGGTTTACATCAATCTGTGTGTATGCTAAAGGTCATAGGGTTTTCACATACTCTGGTAGTCACCTCTCTTCTCTTGGTCTCCATTCTCTACTCAGAAATATATCAATATGCACACTGATATTATGCTACACTCTGAGAGACAAAGAAATCTTAGTTCTTGCTCACAAATGTAATAAAAAATTAAACAAAAACTGTTTTTGACGTCAAAAATCTGAACTCACATTATGGCCAATTGAAAGGTTAAATAGGAGGTGAAAAGGTAGACAAAATAACTTGTCTGATTTTTTCATACATTGAATTGTGAACCAAGGAAATCTGGCAGAATTTTTGGTGCCTGTGGGATAAATATTAGTGACTGAGATTTTTCAGAGCTTCAAACATATTGGTATGATCTTTTAAAACAGTCATAATGAGTGCTTAAATGTGAGATTAGAGAAGGTAGGTGGTTAGATTGATCAAAGTTTGAAGATTTACAAGAAAATTTTGGTAGAATTTATTTTAAAAATGCAATAGATTTGAGGATATTCATGAAAGGTTGCTTAAACTTTGGATTATAAATTTAAGGCTGGGAAGGAAGAAAGTGAAGCCAGAAATGGATCTACAGGAGCACCAAAGCCGAAGGGTTATAGGTCTGGGGAACTCAGTGAGGATGCAAAACAAGTGTAGTAGGAGTAATGAAATGGGTTTGCCAAACAAACAGTATTCTCAGGAAAGGCTTATTGGCACTTAAGATTTCTAAGGTGGAACAATTTTGAATTGGGTGGGTAATGAAGTCCAGAATGTGGCCCTGTAAAAATTTCTAAAATGGAATAATGGAGAAAGTTATTTGAATAAAAGAGGTCAAAGAGTGGTATATTACAAGGTTAGACTTAAAGCATGATTAAAAAACACAGGTTAATGCCTGCATAGGTCACTGTGGTGATAGTAACCTATGAAGAAATGAGTGAGTGGTCTGAAGCACAAGAGAAGACAAGGATGAAGAGTGACACAAAAACATATAGCCTGATCTCCAAGAGAGGGTCTATCTCAGGAGAGTGAGAGACAGTACTCTGAGGTTAGGGTAATTAGCTCTTAAAATATTCTAACCACTGTTCTAGTGCACAGAATAGAAAGTTTTAAATTAAGTAGTACCAAGTGAAAAAATGATTTTATGGTTTGTGAGAGCCTCCTTGAAAAAGTACTAGGTTCAATGGTCATGCCATAAACCAACACAATCATTATCATTGCAACTATTGATGTAAAGTGTAAGGGATGAATGGTTTGCAATGATTTTTTATGCTGGTCTTGTGGTATAAAGGAGTTTAATCATTTCAACTTGCAAAGGATGGAACAGACATTGGTTCTGTGGTCAAAGTTAAAGCAAAGTTATTGATTTAACTCATTTAATTGTCTATCACTTTCTAATTGACTGATGGTGTGCAGGTTGCTCAAAATTCCCAAGAGAATTCTAATGAATCTAAAATGCACAGTGGTGATAAATGATAACTTGACCAACCTTGTTTCTTTGCTAGGGACAATCACTGGTCAACTCTGTAAAAGTAAGTTGGTCTCTCGGCATTAATTTTAGTTAAGGACTGTGATATTTGCACAGTGATTTTTATCTTTATAATATATTTTAATTAATTTTATTTTTGCAATATATATATATATATATATATATATATATATATATATATATATATATATCACAGTCATTTTAGGAAATATGTACCTCTACATAATAGCTCTTGATTCGTTTTCCCCCATTATTTCCCCTTGCTTCTCCCCTTCTTTGCTCCTTATTTACAAAGGCTTTGTTTCCATATTTTCCTTCTATTTTCTTCCCTCTTCCTTCTCTTCCCCTCCCTTCCCTTCTTCTCTTTCCCTTTTGAACATTTTATACCTACTTCTCAAAATGTACTATTCATTTTGGCCCTATTTATACATTTTTTATTTAACTTCATCCACCTTGAGACCATACTTTCAAATGAAATAAAGTAAACATATGTTTAAATACAGCATTGCTTTTACTATGCTAGGAACTGTAAATATAACACAATTTACATACAATTTACATTTTATTTTAATTAAATTAGGGCAAAGATACTGTATATTTGGATGATATATGCTTACATTTGATGTATATAAAACAAGTACCATTTTTCCTACATGTTTTCACTTTCTTATTTTATTTAAAAAAGAATAAAACAAAAGAGGGCAGAACAGAGCAGATCAGAACAGGACAACATAGGCAACACAGTACTTTACTTTAAGACTACCAGACATTAACAGTAGCTATCACAATGTCTCTTTCTCTGCTACAGTTGAGCATAGTTTCAAATACAATAATATCAAACATAACACAACAGTATAAAACCATTCAAAGAGGGAAAGAATTACAGGGCATTCTGAACCGAATAACAGAGAATGATCAATGGGTACTATAATATCTCATTTTTGATAAAAAAATTTTTGTTTATACTATCACACATATTCAAATCCCAATATGACACAGTGTGATAGATAGAACCAATGGTAGTAGAAGAATAGAAGCATGGTAGGACTTCTAAGAAGGATGATATTAAATCAGCAATAGCTGTCATAATGTTTTGTTTTCTTCAAAATAGCTGTTCATACCATCACGCATGATATAGTCAAACAAAACAGAATAAAAGCATTCCAACTGATGAATGAAAGCATTGAAAGGCTTCAAAGCTATGAGATGGGGACTCATGCTTACCATAAAATCTTATATATTCTTATCAACTCTCATACTAGGGAGACTATACGGTATTTACACATGTGAGTCTGGTTTATTTCGCTTATGAGTAATGTTTCAAGTCGTGTCCAGTTATTTATAAATATCTCGATGTGATCATTCTTTATAGCTGTGTAGTACTCCATTGTATAAAAAATGCCACAACTTTTTTGATCCATTCCTCAGCTGAAGGGGAATTAGGTTGTTTCCAAGATCTGGCTATTACAAATTGTGCTGCTATAAACATGGGTGCACATATATCACTGTGGTATGATGTTTTTAGATCTTCTGGGAATATGCCTAGAAGTGCAATAGCTGGATCAAATGGAACCTCCAAACCCAGGTTTTTGAGGAATCTCCAGACTGACCTCCACAGTGGTTGCACCAGTCTACACTTCCAACAAGTGTGCAGAAGAGCTCTTTTTTCCCCACAGCCTCTCCAACATTTCTTGTTGGTAGTTTTTTCTATCCGGGCCATTCTTTCTAGGGTGAGATGGAATCTCAGTATGGTTTTAATTTGCATTTCTCTAATGAATAATGATGATGAACCTTTTTTCATGTACCTATTTGCCATTCATATTTCTTCATCTGAGAACTGTGTATTCATTCCAGATGCCCATTTTTGGATTGGGTCTTTGAATTTCGCAGGTCTGATTTTTTAAAATTCTTTATAAATTCTAAACAGAAGTCCTTTTTCTGAGGGACAATCCATTAAAATGTTTTCCCAATTTGTGGGTTTTCTTTTCACTCTGCTGGAAATCTCTTTTGACATGCAGAAACTCTTTAATAAGATGTGGTTCCAGGTATTGATTCTGGGAAGTATTTCCCCTGTGGTTGGATTCTTGTTCATGAATTCTCTACCTACCCCTCTATCTTTGAGGTTTTTACCTACTTTGTCTTCCAACAGACGTAGTGTTTCTGTTTTAATATTTAGATCTTTGATCCATTTAGATTTTAGTTTAGTACATGGTGATAGGCATGGATCTAGTTTTAGTCTTCTGCATATGGATAGCCAATTTTTCCAGCACCATTTGTTGAAGAGACTGTCATTCTTCCAGTGAAGATGTTTGGCCCCTTTATCAAAGATAAGATGGTTGAGTGTGTTTGTGGTTGTTGTTGTATCTTCCAAACTATTCCATTCATCTTCAGGTCTGTTTCTATTCGAGTACCATGTTGATTTTATTACAGTAGCATTGTAGTATAATTTCAAATCAGGGATTGTGATGCCTCCTGCCTTGCCTTTACTGCTTAGAATTTCCTTTGCTATTGTAGGTCTCTTCTGGTTCCAGATGAAGTTTAGGAATGCTTTCTCTAGATCTGTGAGGTATGTTAGTGGTATATTTATTGGGATTGCATTGAATCTGTATAGCAATTTTGGGAGAATGGCCATTTTCACAATGTTTGTTCATCCTATCCATGAACAGAGGATGTCTTTCCCTTTTTTGAGGTCCTCTTCAATTTCTTTTTTCAGGGTATTATAATTTTCCTAGCATAGCTCTTTTACTTCTTTTGTGAGATTAATTCCTATGTATTTCATTTTTTTGGATGCTGGTGTGAAGGGTGTGGCTTCTGTTACCTTTCTTTCAGTATTTTTGTTGTTAGTGTATAGGAATGCTATTGAATTTTGAGTATTGACTTTGTATCCAGCTACATTGCTGAATTTATTGATTATATCTAGGAGTTTTTCAATCAAGTTTTGTGGGTCTTCTAGGTAAGTTATCATGTCATCGCCAAAAAATGATAATTTAACTTCCTCTTTTCCTATCTTTACTCATTTTATTTCTCTCTCTTGTCTAATTGCTCTGACTAGTATTTCCAGTGATATGTTGAATAGGAGTGGTGACAGGGGACATCCTTGTCTTGTACCTGATTTTAAGGTAAAGACTTTCAGTTTTTGGCCATTTAATATGATGCTGCCTGTAGGTTTGTCATAGATGGCCTTTATCATATTGAGGTAAAGACCATCTATTCCAATTCTCTGTAAGGTTCTTATCATGAATGAGTGTTGGACCTTATCAAAGGTTTTTTCTGCATTCATAGAGATGATCATGTGGTTCTTACTTTTGGCTCTATTTATATGGTGAATTACATTTATTGATTTATGTATGGTGAATCATCCCTGCCTTCCTGGGATGAATCCCACTTGGTCAGGATCAATAATCTTCTTGATGATTTGCTGCATCCTGTTTGATAATATTTTATTGAGAATTTTTGCATCTATGTTCATTAGGGAGATTGGTCTATAGTTCTCTGTTGTAGTTGGGTCTTTCTCAGGTTTTGGTACTAGAATAATATTTGCTTCCAGGAATGACTTAGGAAGAATTGCTTCCCTTTCAATTTCATTGAAGAGTTTGAGGAGTGTCGGCATTAAGTCTTCTTTGTATTTCTTGTAGAATTCTGCAGTGAATCCATCTGCGCCTGGGCTCTTTCTTTTTTTTTTGCATTTTTGAAATATATTTTAATACTAATTTTTTTATATTAAGGAGGTTAAAACAAAACAGAACAAAGCAGATCCAAACAAAACAATGCAAGTGACACAGGATTTCAAAGCAAGACAACAGGAGATCAGCAGTGGCTACCATGTCTGTTGTTTTCTTTGAAATAGCTGTCAAATGTTTGCATTTCAAGAGCTGGTCACCATCGCGTACTGTAAGGGCAGTGACTATAAAGTCAACTAGCCAGATTACCCCACAAATGAGAAAGGCAATTTTCTGTTCTTGAAGATTTGGGGTGGTGGCAGTGGCTATTTTTTCACTAAAGTTCATTTCATCAAGTAAGTCTTGTTTTATTTTCTTTTTGCCCACTATTTTCTGTATTCTTCCTGTCTCGAACAATAATAACCAATGTCTCATGACTCTTAACTAACCATTACAGAAACTTGGGAGATGTTTACAACAATATACTTACCTTCACATTAGAAAACTTAGAATTGAAAAATTCCATTAAAATAAAGTGTAGGTCAGTACTAATTATCACACTTGTGACCCAGTTAACCTGTTTAATTTTTAGCTAGAAAAACAATTACCAATACTTATTACTGAATGCTTGCGATATGCCAGACACTGTCTTAAACACTTAAAAGCGTTAAATCACATTAAAAGTATCTCTAATTTTTATACTCTTCTTTGTTGGCAAGGTCTTAATTATGTTTTCAATTTCATTAATAGAAATTGGGTTATTCAGCAGTTTTACATCTTCTTGATCCAGCTTTGGTAGTTCATATGTATCTACGGATCTGTCTATTTCTTGTGTGTTATTGAACCTACGAGAGTAGAGGTTTTTGAAATAGGTGTTGATGATCTTCTGTATTTCCACAGAGTCTGTGGTAATTTCACCTTTTTCATTCCTTGTTGCATGAATTTGAGTTGTTTCTTTCCTTTTTTTAAATAAGGTTGGCCAGGGGCTTATCAATTATACTTATTCTTTCAAAGAACCAACTCTTTGATTCATTGATTCTTTGTACTATTTTCTTAGTCTCTATTTCTGCTCTAATTCTTTTAATTTCCTCCCTTCTTTTGGCTTTGGGCTTGGCTTGCTCTTCTTTTTCTAGATGTTTGAGTTTAGCATCAGGTTGTTTATTTGTGTTCGTTCTGTCTTGCTGATGTGGGAACTCAGTGCAATAAATTTTCCTCTGAGGACTGCTTTCATTGAATCCCACAAATTCTGGTAAGTTGTGTCTGTATTTTCATTTGCTTGTAGATATTGTTTAATTTCTTTTTTAATTTCCTCTGAGACCCACTGATTGCTTAAGAGTGTATTACTCAGTTTCCATGTGTTTTTGAGGTTTTTTCAGTTGCTTTTATAGTTAATTTCTAATTTCATGGCACTATGATCCGATAACATGCATGGGATAATTTAAATTCTTTTGCATTTACTTAAATATGTTCTGTGGGCTAATATATGGTCTATTTTAGAAAATGTCCCATGTACTGCTGAGACGAATGTATATTCTGATGTTGTTGGATGGAAAACTTTACATACATCTATCAAGTCCATTTGTTCACAGGTATGATTCAGTTCTGTTATTTCTTTGCTGATTTTCTTTCT